>JASAND010021660.1:0-12675 GCA_030248195.1 Trissonchulus latispiculum
CGAAGTGTTTGGAGAAATGCACGACCGGGGTTGTGACGAACTCGTCCATAGGCCAAACGGGCTTAATGGATCACATAAAAGCGATCACCCGACAGTGTCCATTAAACCAAATTATTAAATGGGCCCACCGGGACCAAATTTTGAACCCAGGTCAAGTTCCAGGTCCATGCCCGGGAAAAACTGATGTATGTTGACCAAAATAGTCCTCAACGTCACCCGAATTACCAATTAAACGCCAGTAATGGAAGGTTTAAGTGATCACTGACCGCTGACCCCATAAAAGCTTCACGGGGGGATCACAAAGCCCAGCTTAGAAAATTCCCCACCCTGATCGTTGTGATTGCCCTTTGATAGATGAGGCTCGGCAATGTTACCATCTTGGCATGACCGGACCCACCGAACCATGTAAATGGGTTCTTCCAGGGTCCAGGTACGTTGCGGACATCTACCCATACCAGGTAACTCGTTAGGTCGCAGAGTCCAGGTACGAAATAGTAATCTTCCGCACCTAGGTAACTGGTGAATCCCAAAATCCCGGTGTCGAATGATGTTCACCAGGTACCGTGGCAAATTGGTCGCGTAGCCCCGATCCACAGGGCTGACAATGTTTGTTGACGTACTGGTCGGTCGAGGTCAGTACACGTGTCACGCAAAGTGTGCTGAATAATTGTGAGACGAAGCCAAGCAGAGTTCTCAGGTTGGCAGGAGCGATGTAAAGTAATAGGTCAAATTTTGACCTGGTGAGTCATAGTCGCAAGCCGGTGGCCGAATGGGCCGAAATTGAACAGGTCGGTAACGACCTACATTGTGGATAACACGGTTGCCAGGTCGTTCCCTTGTAGTGGATCAGTTCGAGGACGAGTTGGAGTAACTACGCAATAACGGGTCGAGCACCCTTGGGTTCCGCCCACGTTGAACAGCCGGCCACGGCCTTTTCTTCAGCCACGTGCCTGTACGGCGCAGCCAGATGCTTGGTATTCTTCAAAGATGGATTCTTCTTCACATCTTACTTTTCTTCGGTATGGATCAAGGTTCCAATCATTCTGAAATCTAGTGGAAATTGGAGGTAACTCCGCCACAAATCATAAAATGTTAAAACCTGAAAAAGATGAAAAAAGAAAAGCAAATCTTATTAGACGCACATAAGCACTACACAAAACCTCAGAACAATTGTACATTAAAAGTTATTGAGGCGTAAAGGCCAAGCATGTGCAGATCAGTTGGCCCCAAGCATGGCGATGTTGTACGCAGACATTGGCTGATGAAAAAGACCACGAAATTGGTCTAGGCAGATGGCAATAGCGCCAATAGGTATAGAGATCAGGAAAGATCAGTTCGCGTAAGCGATTAGGACTTTTACCTGTCAGGGTAAAATGCTTCACCACACAGGAAAAAAATTCCAAAACTCACGCAAACTGACCAAAATAATAGCAGAAACTGGAGAGGACCACCACCAGTTTCCACCTGGCAGACTAATGTAGCGTACTGATGGGGGCCCGTTGAATACGGCACAGGAAACGGTGTAAACCGTACCATCAGGATACTCTTCTTATCAACTGGCTACCCGACAAGTAATTGTCGGGGGTTCTGCACGCAATAGATAACGCGCCTGGCTGTCAGGAGCCAGGCCGGGGAAGCCTCGCCAAAATAGTTGTAGTTGTAGTAGATCCAACCTACATAGGCTTACCAACTAACCTAGCTACCATTATAACAGAAGACTGTTTAATAAGAAGCATACATACAAACGTAGGCGTAGGCCCGAACAGACAATCAATCCAAACACACAAGACATACAACCAACAATCAAACTAACTAACACTAAGGTGGACTTACCAGTATAGCATAGGGGAGCGTAAACGTACCCAAGCGGTGAACCAAGGCAAGCCTGTAAAGGCAGCCTTTCTAGACGAAAGCAGACACCAGACTGAATAGACTGAGAGAAATTTGAAGAGACCCCCCAGGTAGGCGGGGCTTAGGGAGACATACAGCGCCACCAACAATAACAGTCAGCGAATGGCTGACAGACACGTATGGCATTCCCAATCAGTACAGGCAGGTAAGCTGCCAACAAAAGCAGACAACACAACACGGAAGTTAATACAGAAACAAGGAAGTAACTGGGGATAATTTGCATATTCATCCCTACACTACAGAGTTACAAATCGCAGTAACTTGCTTTTAAAACCGTGAATTTGATGAATTCCGGTGGCTAAGGTTATCAAACGGGGGGTTCTAAAATTTTGATTTGGTAATATTGGGGGGGGGGGGTAACTCTTAACATTACGTAGATGCGATATGTTCAGGATTAACCAATGTTAAAAACCAAAGGTGCAACAGGCCGGGCCGATACGAGTTTGCCATATGTTTAATCTTGTTTAATCTTTTTTCATCTTTAGGAAATTTTTTAAGGAGTCTTATTTCTCTAAAATTAATAATGATCTATATCGAATTACTTGCTCTTAAAGATGTGGTTGGCTTACTTTAAGTCTGAAATGTAATATTTATTTATGTTTTGATATCTGGTACGTTTTTCCCTCCAAATTCAAGCCTTATTACAAATGTAATCTGTCATGACAGAAATTTAGTTTTTTGAAATCAGAAACTTTGATATTTCAGGCAACTACATGCCGCCAGAGAGTTTTACGGACCGTGTCGAGTTAGATCTGAACAGTCAGGCCCGAGAGCATCTTTAATCTAGCACAAGATGCTGGGAACATTGAACATGCCTTCATGGTTACCGTGGAAACCAATTCACATTGAGCGGAATTCATATTATAATAATGTCAGAATACTCTAGTATGTCTATCCTAAGAATTGCAAACTAAGTATCTGTAACCTTGACCTTGTACTCAGCTCGCTTGTAACAGCAAGCAATTTCAACTTTAGATTGTAATTATATATTAATTACAGCTTAATTATTGTCAATGTTTGGCTCGTGCAAGTCTAACAGCAAAGCGCTCGGTGAGAAAGTTGCAATCGTGACAGGTACCTATTATACTTATTTTGGCAAACTCATGTTTTTAATTTTAGTTGGAAATTAAAAATAAAATACACCAGCATTGTTAAACATCAGCAACTCCGAAAGGTTGAAATTAGCGTTGTTAAGTAGGCTCGCTGTTCTTGGATTTAGCTCAGTGGTTGGGTAACTAAAGATTCAAAACTCGGCGGTTCGATCCCAGAACACAGTGTGGGACGACATGTCATTGTCACAATAACCCACTGGATTTTTAAGTCGTCGTGTAGTTCATGCATTATACGTCTTTCTTTGTTTTATACTCGAAGAATTCTTCAAAGGCATAGGCGCCAGGAAACTCTGGGAGTACTATTATGCTACCTTTAGTAAAATGAAGAAGAAAATCAATAAGTCTTCGATAAATCACAAATCAGTCTTGTAATCTAAAATATTCTAATTTTTTGGCCGTCCATTCCGAAAATATCCGTGTCTGTTTTGATTGCTATTTTAAATTCTAATGAACAAGTAAACGGCAAGAAAGTCAGACTCTAACGAAAATTTTTGGATCAAATTCTTTCCAAATATCTTTCTCGGCTGTTGAGCTTGAAAGAAAGGTGGCAGTCGGCTTTTCCTCTTGCACGCATTTGTAAGGACGGTCACCTAGCAGTATATATGGCTGACCATTGCGGGGCTTCGCCGCAATCTTTTAGACTGGCTGCGAAGTTTTAACTGGTTGGTTCGATCGTTATCGAATCGGCCTATTCAGTCCAACCGTTGCCTTGGTCATTTCAGCTAAACAAGATGTTTGAATCAACCAGATTTATATATTAGCTTTTAAATTAAATCTTTTCTCTTCAAGAGTTGAGCTAGTTAAATAAAGTTTAATGCAACAGCAATTGTTAAACAAGTTTCCATAAAAAACATAACCCTTGACGAAAATCTTCTGCAGAGCGCCTGTCACAAAATGTCATTTTTTGTAGTTTTTAAAGCAACTGGTCCGTCCCGGATGAAAAACCAGTTGCACAACTGAATTTTTAAATATATGTTCCATATTTTAAAAAATTGTGTCATTGTAAGATAAAGCTACCTTTTCATAATGGCTTCTGCAGGGCTACAAGGCAAGGTTGCTATTATTACAGGTATGAATGCACCAGAAAGCAATGATTTATATTTTTTTATTGACGTATTATTTATAATTTGCTTTAAGTTTTAGTTTTTTCCAATCCACTAACATTTCAATTTTCTTTTTCAAGTTTTCGTGTAAGCTGAGCTGAGCTAGTGACAGCTCGTCAGATTCAGCATTGGATTCGGATTATGTGGCAGAGAAATTAGTAACCTTCTGTGTTCACACACCTACTTTATCCTCTTATACTCATTGTCTTTGCATATTGAATAGTAAGGTCTAAAGAGAATCACATTATTTACAACTTGAAATCATGTTTCAGGAGCTACTGCTGGTATAGGCAAAGCCACGGCAATACAACTGGCAAAATCAAACTGTGCGACTGTGCTTAGCGGGAGAAGGGTTCCCAATCTTGAAGAAACAAAGAATGCATGTGTGGAATCTGGACTCAGTCCTGATAAAGTAATGATGGCTCTGATGATGATATGCGTGAACAGCACTTACACGATCCGATATATATGGTCAAAAAAGTGCTACAAATTAAAAAATTGAATTTATTAAAAATGGTGAAAACAATACATACATGAACATACAATGAATACATTAACTTAACTGTTTTCAAAGACCTTGGGATAGTGTCTTCGTCTTGGCTTGACATTAGTGTTTTAGAACGGCCGGCGGCTTTTGAGCCGGTGGCCGGCCCGGCCGAGGGTCTGGCCGTTCGGCCGGCGGCGGGCCGTTAGCCGACCGGCCATTGGCCGTCCGGCCGTTCAGCCGCCGGCCGGCCGTTGGCCGGCGGCTGGCCGCCGGCCTAACACAAATATTTGTAGTTAAAACAGCAATTTGGCCAGCGCAGCTGATGTTTACAGAACAGATGCAAGACAGAATGTGAACTTATTCCACATAAATAAAGTAAAAACCTATTCCATTGCCTTTGTAATGCATAATATAAATATTTTGCAACTTTCTAGCTCAGATTGCTTTCAAACACTGAAAAATATGCCTGGCTAGCCGCCGGCCGGTAACATTTTTTGGCGGCCGGTCGTCGGCCGGTTCAACCCGGCCGTTCTAAAACATTACTTGACATGGCTTGACTGTTAATTAATATTGACATGGCATTAGCCACTGTTATTATGACTTAGGTATTGATCATTCCCGGTGATGTCACAAACGAGGATTACTGCAAGAGTTTGGTCAAGCAAACCATTGATAAATTTACCCGGTTAGATATTCTGGTATGTAATAACAAAATGAAGCTGACAAAATTTTTTAGTCTACATCTTATCTAGGAATCTTATCTCGTCTACCATATTCCTACACTCAGAAGCTTAGATGTCGACGACAGACTTGGTAATTAAATCATCACTTGTTTTTCTTTCCATCACACTTTCCGATTTATGAATCAAGCAAGAAATTGTGAACATGATTTTGTCAAACTCTTGATATATACTGCTCAACACTCTTCGGATGCATTGTTGAAGATTTGTAGTCCTTAATTTAGATCAACAATGCTGGGATCATGTTGGATAAGCCTAATATGGAGCAAACAATGGAGGATTTTGATCGACAATTTAACCTGAATGTCCGTGCTGTGGCTTTTCTGTCTCAGCAGGCCATACCCCACCTGATTGAGTCGAAAGGTTTTAACAACCTGGCATAATTGCACCTTATACAAGAAGAAGAAGATTAAAGCAACTAAAAAGCTCCTTTTCAATGTGCTTATTTCCAAATGGGTCCCCGTAAGGGGGTGGGCTACCCAAATGGGGTTCCCGTTTTGCCGGGGATAGACTAAAGAGGTCATCACTTGGGGGGTGTCGTCCACAGCCAATCTCTCCCCAAACAGGGACCTCTTTTGCCTTCCTCCGCTTGGAACCTTAACCACCTTCCGCTAAATGGGACCCTGTTTTGTCTGCCCCCCACCTAAATGGGAGTGAGTATGTTTGTCAATCCTTCCAACCAAACAAAGCAACACTCTCGTATTGTGGGCGGAGCACCGTTACAGAATGCATAGGAAAAAAGTCCTATAGCGACTTAGTCTTCTTCTTATATTATGTAGTGCAATTATGACTCTTGGTTTTATGCTGTTAAATAACTTGAATATCGAACAGAGATTGATTGAAGTCGATGTCTTTTCTAAATTAGCTAATATTTGCTTGATTAGTGTCAGGGTACACGCACAGATTCATGGTAAAATGTGCATACAAATTGTATGATGTTATTAACAAGCTGTATACTCTCCGTTTATAAACTTCCGGGTCATGCTAGCAGCTACATAGCGTTCATCTGAGGCCGCGCCCTTTTCACCTCACCTCCTCAATTCCTGTTCATTGTATATTCGCTCGCAGCTCGCAAAAGGAATCTAGCCAAAAGTATCTTTAAAGCTGTGAGGATTTCAAGCTTATCCTTTAGTAAGCACTCTTGCTGAAACCATGTACAACTGGTTTCTAGTGATCTATGTGCTAGCTAATACTAAGATCAGCTCAAATGAACATAAAAGCATGATAAGATTTTCCCTGATTGCTGATTTTATTGCGGTTTACTTTTGCTTGGTTTTATTTTAGGTTCCATCGTCAACGTTTCTGCTAACGCCAGTCAGATGGCTGTAAGTCTTAGCTCAATTCCAAGGGAAGCAAGCATCGAAAAATTGATAAACCTGGTCTGATATAAATGTTCAGCTGATGGCGTAGTGGTAATACTCTGACTACAGATCGGAAGCATCTTGGTTCGATCCCGGACTGACCAATTCTTTATTTTTAGTCCTAGTCAAAACGCTGAATGTCCATGACCTCTTTTCTCTCTCCTAAGCAGGGTTTTTTTGCGTCCAGATGTGCGTCTGGACGCAAAGTTTCTTATCTGGACGCAATGAAATTTTAGCGGGACGCAAGCTAGACGCAACATTATTTCGGGAGAAAATTCACTTTTGTAAGAATAAAAACTTTAAATGTTTCCAGTACCAATTTTTCCGTTTTTTCCAAAAATTTCTTCGGGTCCTGGGGGCTCCGTCCCCAGACCCCCGGTGTTTCCCACTTTGTCATGGAATGCCAAGGTGCAAGGTCATGTCTCAATGTTACTCAATGTTATTTGTTAAGTTGTTGTCCACCTGCATCCATATATATCAGATTTTTTCGAACTCATGAATTTCACGTCAATAAATACATAGAGATTACTAGGTGCATTTATATACATTTATATATATTTATACATTTATATTGTTCTCATTCAACAGGTCAGGCAGGATCAAGATTAGTACTAAAGTAAAACCCCGAAATTAACAAAATTTGTAACTGTAGCAGAAGCAGAATATCCAAATTTTTTGGTTCTTCTAAAAAACGTTTTTCGCAAAAAATACACAAATGGCAACTTAAAATAATGCAAGATTACCATTTTTCTGAAATTTTCAAATACAAAAGACCTATGTACGAGCAATTCACTATCCATTTATTGTAACTAACGTTAATAGTATTTACAAATGCTTCACTGTTTTGCAGTTGAATAACGCTGCCTGGGGCATACACGCTTCTCTATTGACTTTATACTGAGTTTATTCAAAATTAAAGAATTCACAGATGCAATTAACACAAATAATGCATTAGCTTTAGGAGATTTAGTTAGAATATATGTAAAAGTTGCCAAATAATCTTTTTAAACATTTACACAAAGGATTTAATCCATAATATCGAAAAATCTCCAACTTCTGGGGGCTCCGCCCCAGACCCCCCCTGTGCTCATTTGCAATAATCCTGCTATCAAGGATCACCAATTGTCAAAGTTTGCGAACCCGAATGCATGTTTTAATGTTTGCTACCTTTCTTCTCAATGATATTCCTAAATATTTCATAAATTTTTAATACTTTAATTAGTATAACTAACATTGAAATATCGGAATAATGTGTGTCAATAATATATGTATATATCGAAAATTACTAAGTTCTGCAACAGACGCCAAATAAAATCTTTTTAAACATTTCCATTACGGATTATTCTGTAATTTCAAAAAATTCTTCAACAGCCCCCCAGACCCCCCGTCGTGTATGTTGGACGCATCTATATTCTTGGTAGGTAATCCTGTAATCGTGCATTACCGTTAAGCAGCATCAGCTTTCTAAATAGTCTAAATAGCTTTGCACTAAAGAAATTATCGAAATTTTTATAAAACAATTTTTGCACTAAAAAACACGCTAAAACAAAATTTCTGCCTGGACGCAACATTTCTTAACGGGACGCAACTTAAATTTAGCGGGACGCAAGGTTGACGCAAATCCGAAAACCAAAAAAAAAACCCTGCTCTGTCCTTTTGTCTCTAAGCTGATAGAGACAAGACGTTCATACTTAAAAGGACAAAAGGACACGGTCATGTGACAACTAATTCAAATTCCATTGGACACTAGATTTAATCAAAACTGAACAAAAACTTTTTCAAATTGACTAATATCTTCTTAATATTGCTGCTCCGTTTACAGCTAAACTTATATATGTTGAAAACTGACTTTAAAATTTGATACAAGTGCAGTTACCTTAAAATATCTAACTTAACTCACTGCTCACGTGATATTATTCTGATTGGCTGTCTCTTAAGGACAAGCAGAAAAGTTGAGCATTGTTCAACTTCGCTTAGAGACACCTAAGGACAGCTTAGAGACAAAAGGACAAAAAGACAGAGACCGGTATGAACCGTATAGAAACAGAGACTGAGACAGGGACTCAGCTCAGAGACAAGTATGAACCGGGCCTGCACCATTTGTGCCAAAACTTGACGTAAAGTCATCAATAATGGTGCGCAAATAGTTGTCTAACATTTTATAGGTCTGCGTTGCCATAGCTCTGTTATTTGCCAAAAAACGGGAATTTTCGAAATTTTGCTAAAAACTGAGATTTCTGCGCCAGAGAAATCTCGAAATCGGACAGATCTAACCAGGATCAATTGGTATCGTTCGAAAGTCTTGTGAATTCGTTTTTGAATGGGCATATAGCCCCAGAGATGGACGCGGGACGAATTTTTTCGTCCCGTCCCGTCCCGTCCCGCACTCAATTTGTTCATCCCGTCCCGCGGGATCCCGCAGTCCCGCAAATTTGATAATCCCCGTCCCGCAGAAATCCCGCATAATTTCCTAATTGTCTCACTTACTAAAATTAATAGTAATTACTAATAAAACTTAATATGATAATAAAAAATGAATTTTCTGACGTAAACTTTACGTTATTTTGATCGCTACTATGAATACTCAATATATACTTGATAAAAATTCAAATGAATTGCTATGCGTAAAAAATGAAACGCTTAACACTGAAACTAATATTAATTGTGTTCTCTCTTTACCATGGGGTGGGTCCATTTTTGGCCATTTTTCAATTTTCTCAGATTTCGCTAATTTTTCATATTTTATTATCAAACTGTATATTTTGACTTGCTTTTAAAATTAAAGTCGGGAAGTCCTTCGGTTGTTGAGTAATTTTGCCTCAAAGTTCAGGTTTCATGTATTACATAGGAAATGTGAAATGTCGTCATTCTTTCACGTACGCCACAGAAATCTCGTGAATGGCAAAATAAACCCGCCCAAACTTTATATCATATATAGTTTTGCAGTGTTTCTGTACTGTGACCTGTAGGAATCTGAATTTTGATTTAGGCCTTTAAAAATTTTTAATCAATTTTTGAATTATTAAAGTTGTTGAATTTGATACCAAATTGTAATGCTTCAAACATTCATCAAAAATTTCAAGACCTTATCCAAATTCTGATACCTACAAATCACAGTCCGGACACATAATGATAAAATAAACACATATAAACATATAAATAAAATATAATGCTTAGGCGGATCCATTTTACCGTTCCTGAAATTTCTGTGGCGCACGTGCAAAAATGACAACTTTTAGCATTTCATACACCTAAAACATGCGACCTTAACTTCGAGGTCAAATTATTCAAGAACCGCAGGACATCCCACTTTAATTTCAAAAACTTGTTAAATATACAGGATACACAACCCAGCACCGCAAATGAAGCTTATACTAAATTGAAACTAAATTTTATAGAATAATATGAAGCGTAGCCGTAGTGTTTTAAAAATATTCTCAGTTTCTTAAAAATTCCCTAATTTTGAAGAAAATACAATGATTTTTCGTCCCGCGGGATCCCGCGGGACGAAGGTTGTCGTCCCATCCCGTCCCGTACCGCGGGATCCCGCGGGCTCCCGCGTCCCGCGTCCATCTCTGTATAGCCCTGCCAAAGACACACACCCCGCGAGACAAGCTCAAGCTGACAGGTGGTGCACGATGGCTGTAGAGAGATACAAGATAATAGACGAAATAAAGTAAGTTGTCACTACAGCACCACAGACCCGAAAAATTCGGGCCTGAGGTGGGGATCGAACCCACAACCATCGGTTAACTAGACCGACGCTCTACCGATTGAGCCACCCAGGCACAATCGAACCAAGCTTAAGTTTGAATTCGTTCCCTAACTGTAGTGACACGTTTTTGAATGGGCATATAGCCCTGCCAAAGACACACACCCCGCGAGACAAGCTCAAGCTGACAGGTGGTGCACGATTGCTGTAGAAAGATACAAGATAATAGACGAAATAAAGAAAGTTGTCACTACAGCACCACAGACCCGAAAAATTCGGGCCTGAGGTGGGGATCGAACCCACAAACTTCGGTTAACTAGACCGACGCTCTACCGATTGAGCCACCCAGGCACAATCGAACCAAGCTTAAGTTTGAATTCGTTCCCAAACTGTAGTGACACGTTTTTGAATGGGTATAAGCCCTGCCAAAGACACACACCCCGCGAGACAAGCTCAAGCTGACAGGTGGTGCACGATGGCTGTAGAAAGATACAGATAATAGACGAAATAAAGAAAGTTGTCACTACAGCACCACAGACCCGAAAAATTCGGGCCTGAGGTGGGGATCGAACGCACAACCTTCGGTTAACTAGACCGACGCTCTACCGATTGAGCCAACCAGGCACAATCGAACCAAGCTTAAGTTTGAATTCGTTCCCAAACTGTAGTGACACGTTTTTGAATGGGCATATAGCCCTGCCAAAGACACACACCCCGCGAGACAAGCTCAAGCTGACAGGTGGTGCACGATGGCTGTAGAAAGATACAAGATAATAGACGAAATAAAGAAAGTTGTCACTACAGCACCACAGACCCGAAAAATTCGGGCCTGAGGTGGGGATCGAACCCACAACCTTCGGTTAACTAGACCGACGCTCTACCGATTGAGCCACCCAGGCACAATCGAACCAAGCTTAAGTTTGAATTCGTTCCTAAACTGTAGTGACTAGTGACATTAATTGCAGAATTAGGTGCGAGGTTAACGGAGGATACAAGTAAATAGCTTTACTATTACAATTATATGTATTTCGATTTCTCATTTTACAAATTATTTAAAGAGTTGTCGGAGCTCTTCAGCTTCCGCCTTCATTTCTTCATCCGTTCGAGCTGGTCTGCCATTCTCCGTATTGTCGTGCTGAGCTAGCTGCAAAACAGAATTTACGAGAACACATATAAACAGAAATACGCTCCTACACAATAGCAATTACGCACTCTTGGCTGTGAGTTTCCCTTTTTGAAAGTCGAAATAATTACAGAAGTCAGCAAAATTTGTTTCATCTAATAAATTACCAGGGATCCAACAGTTTAGAAAAACTTTCCGGGGACCTTTTCGCGAATGGGTAGAGTAGAGTAGAGTAGAGTAGAGTTAAAATTATTTCTTTTAACCCTTTTCACGAATGCACAGAGTTAAATTTAACTCTGCCTACTTTTAACTCTTTTAACTCTGCAGGGTTAAAAATCATGGAGTTAAAATAGTTAAAACTGGCAGACTTAAAATTAACTCTCTGCATTCGCGAAAAGAGTTAAAAGAGTTAAAACAGGGAGAGTTAAAATTAACTCTCTGCATACGCGAAAAGAGTTAAAATAGTTAATCTAGCCTTACGTAATGCCCAACTTTTTACCATTTGAGAATTTTAGAAATGCTTCCCTACGTTTGGAACATTTTAAATAAAATACGACTTCAAAAGAAGATATTTAGTCATTTATTAATAGACATTCATTACATCGTCAATTTAGTGTTAGGGTTATCCGGGCGAATCCCTCTGTCCAACTTGCAGTTTCTAACCGATTTTGCTGAAATTTAGCACGGATGCATTTCAACAAATAATTGACCAATCTGCAGCGAAATTTTAAAGTTTAAGCATTTAAATGATTAACAACATGCATAAAACTACAATTCATGGGGAACCAACCAAAGATTTTTACGATTTTCATGAAAAGTTGTATATTATAGGGGGCGCGAGAGCGACCCCCTATAATATGGGTGTAAAAGGCTCTGCGCGGCCCTTTGAGACTCGTTCGAGCACCGTGGCAGCTCAATACTGAACGAAACTCGGCAAGTTTGGTATCGCTGGCATCTACACAACGAGTACAACAAGTTGCAAAAAAGTTTTGTTCAAAATTTTCAACTTTGAAAATTTTCGCTTCCGGACAAGTTAGGTCCGTTTGTTTTTTTTTCTGTGTAAGTCACGCTTGGAAAAATGCAATTCTGTGCAGAGGTGTTTGAAAGATGTGGACGTTTTCTGTAG
>JASAND010021661.1:0-52285 GCA_030248195.1 Trissonchulus latispiculum
ACTAACTTTGGCTCAAAACGTTTTTTAGTCCAATTTTGGGTACTTTCACTTAAATAAGGATTCTGTAAGAACGGGTTTAGCCCACAAACTTTATATACTTTACTAACGTATGTTAAGCTAGGGATATGTGGCTATTAATAGGCAAAAGTTTGAATCCTTAAGGTGCAGTTTCATAGGAAAAAACTGATGTCCGCGTTTTTTGTGAATTTTTGGCTTGTCCTTGTTTTTGTGAACCTGGCTATATTCCAACTTATTTGTCGTCTTGCATGGAAAATTTCCAACCACCAGTAATTCAGCATTGTACGTAGTATACGCATATATTCGCATATATTCGCATATATATACGTATATATAAATTTTGAACAACTGTCGAAATTCCATGAAATAAAATAAAAGTTGTTCTAGTATTTTTCAGCCAAAATTTCTTTGTTTGGGAGGGAGTTTTGATCACTTTAGCTTAGCCAAAAGCGGATCCGCAGAAATCCGGATTTTACTGGCTAGGAAAAGGAGATAGCTTATTCATATTATAGGAAAGCGCTCTCCGTGCTCCCCTATAATATGGGTGTAAAAGGCTTAGTATTATATAGGTATATTTAATACATATATCTGGCATTTTTTTAGGGTTTTGAAAGTGGGGGGGGGGCTTCGCCCCCCCCCCCTAGGGAGGGAGAAGTGGGGGGGGGGCTTCCGGCTTCCGATGTAACTTTTGACTGGGTTGGGCTAGATAAGTTTTGCAAATATCTGCAATGATCTGGCATTTTTTTAGGGTTTTTGAAAGTGGGGGGACCCCCCCCCCCCGGGAGGGGGGAGTGGGGGGGCGAGCCAAATGTAAAATATACCGAAATTTTTAGCGAAAACTTAGCATTTTTAAGGTAATAACGCAAAAAAATCGCTGTTTTTAAGCTTAAAATGAGCTTATAAGTCCATAAATTAGCTAAAAATTGAGAAAATTTTTGAAAATTTGACCCCCTACAAAAACCTAATTTTTTGACACTTTTGGACGACCCCCAAAAAAGGGTGGGGGCTTGCCGAAAAGTGGGGGGGGGGGGCGAAAGTGGGGGGGGGGGGCTCCGAAAAGTGGAGGGGGGAATCGAAGTGGGGGGGGCCCACCCCCCCCCCACTAAAAAATGCAAGTATATGTATATATATTAAAAGTTATCGTCTAACTGCTCGAAAATTCCCATAGGTCTTCGAAAATCCGTTTATATAAATTTAGATTTTTTGAGGGGTCAAAATGCCAAGAAAACTCATTTTCAGCTCAAATTTTGCGTGTTAGATGGGATGGACTGGGCCCTGCCAACTTGCATGCATAATGTGAGCCTGTGTTTGTCTTTTGCTGTTCACTTTACTCTATTTTGGCTTTGTGTTGATTTTACGTTTTGTTTCGGGTTTATTGTTTGCTGATTATATAACTGGCTTTTTCCTAGGCAAAAATTTCTGGGGGGGGGGGAAGTCTGGGGGGGGGGGAAAGACAAATTTTTAGAAAAATGTCTAAAAATCGCAATTTTTTGCTACTGAGCTAAAAAATTGGCTATTTTTAACTTAAATTTAAGCTTAAAATTGCTAAAAAACGCTTAAAACTGGGTAAAAAATCCGGCGATGCCGGAAAAAATTTTCAAAATTTTCCCTCAAAACCCTATTTTTCCGGGCACTTTAGGGTGAGGGGGGTGCTGGGGGCAGGCCCGAATCCGGGGGGGCGACCCAAGTCTGCGGGGAACGGATTTCTGGGGTTTTTGAAAACGGGGAACGGATTTTTGAAAACAATCAGAAATCATTAGAAACATTTTTGAAAACAATGGATATTATTTAGATAACAATAAGAAAATGTTAACTTTTATTAGGAAATTAATTCGAAAGAAATAAGAAAATATTGTGTAATCAATTAGAAATAATTCAGAAAACAATTAGAAAGTGGTGCCTGGTTAGAAAAAATTAACAGAAATTAATTAGAAAACCACAAGAAAACAATTAGAAAAATATAGAAAACTATTAGAAACAATTTTGATAAACAATCAGAAAATTTATGGAAAAAGATTAGAAACTTTTTTCCAATTGTTTTGTGGAAATGGGCTTCGTGTGCGAACCCCCCCCCCAGCAGTTTTTGGGACCAAAATGTTAGCTAAATTTTGCCAAAAAATGGTCATTTTTGAAAAATTTTCCTCAAATTTTGGCTTCGAACCGCTTTAAAGCCGCGTTAAAACGCATAAAACGATAAAAACAAGTCTTGTTTTGACGAAATAAGCGTTAAAATACAGAAAATTTTGCGGTTTTATGCCAGTTTTTGAATTTCCAGAGGTCGGAATTTGGGGGGGGGGGGTTGGAGGGGGTATACTCCCCGTCACATTTCGGGAGTCGACCGCCAAATTTTCGAAGTTTACCCTCCCCCAACAAAAATTTCCGGTGAAACTATGCTTACAACTATGCCTCCCCCATAGGTGTAACGGGGATTTGGGTTGGGGGGCCCTCCCCCGGAATTTTGGGGGGGGGCGCGGTTTGGGGGGGGGGGGGGGGGGGGGGGGGGGGGGGGGGGGGGGGGGGGGGGGGGGGGGGGGGGGGGGGGGGGGGGGGGGGGGGGGGGGGGGGGGGGGGGGGGGGGGGGGGGGGGGGGGGGGGGGGGGGGGGGGGGGGGGGGGGGGGGGGGGGGGGGGGGGGGGGGGGGGGGGGGGGGGGGGGGGGGGGGGGGGTGGGGGGCGGGGGGGGGGGGGCGGCGTGGGGGGGGGGGGGGGGGGGGGGTGGGGGGGGGGGGGGGGGTGGGGGGGGGGTGGGGGGGGGGGGGGGGGGGGGGCCCCACGACCCTCCCCCCAACCTCCCCCAAAAAAGTTTCTATTTTTATGCCAAAAATAGCATTTTCAGCCATTGCTAATGCCGAAAAACATGAAATCATTAAGTAATTTTAACATTAGACAGTGTTTTTAAACTCGAAAACTTTATTGCCAACATGTTTCTGAGTCCAGAATAAGGTCAATATTGAGTCTAGAAGACCATAAAACCGTTATAAACGTGTATTTCTCGCGATAATAAACAAGTGAAGCCAAAAATTTGGACTTTTTTGAAAATATTTGCAAAATTTGCCCTAAAAATGCCCAATTGTTACACAATTTTCGCGCCTTCGGAGCGACTCCCCCCCTCCCCCAATTGGGGGGGCCGGGGGCCCCAAAAATTTCTGGGGGGCTTGAAAAAATGGCTGGGGGGGGATCACCCCCCCCCCCCCCCCCCAATTACACCTATGGCCTCCCCCAACCAAAATTTCCCGGTGAAACTATGGGCGGGGTCCCCTTCCATCGGTGTAACGGACATATGGGGTGTGGGAGGCTCCAAAACCCCCCAACATTTTCTGGCGGGGCCCTCCGGCGGCCCCCCCCCCAACCTTCCCCCAAAAAATTTTTCATTTTTTATGCCAAAAATCGCATTTTCAGCCGTTTCTAATGATAAAAAACATCTAACCATAAAGTAATTTTAACATTAGACAGTGGTTTTAAACTCAAAAACTTGGTTGCCAACATGTTTCCAAGTCTAAAATAAGGACAATTATTATGTAGGGGCGCGATAGCGCCCCTACATAATATGGGTATAAAAGCGTCTGCGCGGCCCCCTGGAAACCGTGTTGGCCTGGTGCCAGCTAATTAGAGGTCCGGTAGTGGTAAAAAGGTTACCATCGTAAACAACTCGAGTAGTACTACAAGTACCACCATACTTTTGTACCATACCACATACTGCTAACGTCAACTTTAAAGACGTCTTTGATATCATAATTGGTTCTAGTAGGGTAAGGTAAGGTGTGACCAGGGTCACGTGACCATGGGTCACATAGGGTAATAGTGCCGAGTACAAGCTTTCACTACCAAAATGGTTGGAAATTATTTATAATAACGCGTAAACACGGTTAAACGTTGTTTTTTCTTACGAAATGCAATTTTTAGTCCACCAGCACCCGTTTAAGTCACCACTTAGACCGACCGGTGACCATACTACTTTTTAGATGATCACGCGCCAATAGCAAAGTTAAGAGCAGTAATTTGCGCTTTAAATACGTTTTCTAGTGCGCTAGAATCTAAACCGCTAATAAACATTAGCTAAGTGCTTCCTGGGATCTGATCTGCCGATTAAAAATTTGTCCTTCTATTTGTGAACTTGTTCACAAACAACAGGACATTAGGCCCAAGCTAAGCCAGAGGTTGCAGGAAAAGGAAAACTGTGCGGATGGAAAGGCAAAAGGGTGGGCATGTCTGATGCACAGTTTGGGATTATTGGGATCTGCCATGGTAGAGTAGCAACAAAAACACTAACTTTGGCTCAAAACGTTTTTTAGTCCAATTTTGGGTACTTTCACTTAAATAAGGATTCTGTAAGAACGGGTTTAGCCCAAAACTTATATACTACTAACGTATGTTAAGCTAGGGATATGTGGCTATTAATAGGCAAAAGTTTGAATCCTTAAGTTGCAGTTTCATAGGAAAAAACTGATGTCCCGTTTTTTGTGAATTTTTGGCTTGTCCTTGTTTTTGTGAACCTGGCTATATTCCAACTTATTTTTCGTCTTGCTTGGAAAATTTCCAACCACCAGTAATTCAGCATTGTACGTAGTATACGCATATATTCGCATATATTCGCATATATATACGTATATATAAATTTGCAGATCTGTCGAAATTCCATGAAATAAAATAAAAGTTGTTCTAGTATTTTTCGCCAATTTCTTTGTTTGGGAGGGAGTTTTGATCACTTTAGCTTAGCCAAAAGCGGATCCGCAGAAATCCGGATTTTACTGGCTAGGAAAAGGAGATAGCTTATTCATATTATAGGGGAGCGCTCTCGCGCTCCCCTATAATATGGGTGTAAAAGGCTTAGTATTATATAGGTATATTTAATACATATATCTGGCATTTTTTTAGGGTTTTGAAAGTGGGGGGGGCTTCCGGCTTCCGATGTAACTTTTGACTGGGTTGGGCTAGAAAAGTTTTGCAAATATCTGCAATGATCTGGCATTTTTTTAGGGTTTTGAAAGTGGGGGGACCCCCCCCCCCCCGGGAGGGGGGAAGTGGGGGGGCGAGCCAAATGTAAAATATACCGAAATTTTTTAGCGAAAACTTAGCATTTTTAAAGGTAAAAACGCAAAAAAATCGCTGTTTTAAGCTTAAAATGAGCTTATAAGTCCATAAATTAGCTAAAAATTGAGAAAATTTTTGAAAATTTGACCTCAACAACCTAATTTTTTGACACTTTTGGGCGACCCCCAAAAAAGTGGGGGGGCTTGCCGAAAAGTGGGGGGGGGATGAAAGTGGGGGGGGGGGGCCCCGAAAAGTGGAGGTCGGAACCGAAAAGTGGGGGGGGGCCCACCCCCCCCCCCCCCACTAAAAAATGCAAGTATATGTATATATTAAAAGTTATCGTCTAACTGCTCGAAAATTCCCATAGGTCTTCGAAAATACGTTTATATAAATTTAGAATTTTTGAGGGGTCAAAATTTTCATCTACGTACTAGTAAAGATAAAACGATTGTTGATGGGAGGTTGAGCTAGAGTTTGGTCGGGGGTTTTTGTAGAGTAGCGCCAGCGAATTTTTGGGGTTTCAGGGAGTCGGGTAAAGTTTGATAAAGTTATTGGTGCTTGCTGAATTTTGTTTGCTATTATATTTCTGTAAAGTTATCCTTTGATTGTTGCTATTTTCGTGAATCCGTAGAGTAAATTGTGTTATTTTCAAATATTTCTTTCAGTTGGTTACGGTCAGCATTTCTCGACATCGCACACCACACTGTTACCTCGTGATCTAGTCTTATCCTAAATTCTAGATAGTCAACTCGTTTTATTCAGTAACCAGTGCATTTTACTAACATACGTATACTCGAACTTCACAACGTGGTTCCAGCGGGCCCATATCCCGAAAAATAAAAGTTGCTCCAATCGCTACAAACTTGTGCTCATTTGAAAGCTCTCATCACGCTGAGTAAAAGTTAGAATTAGGTTATCGCTCAAAAATGCTGTCTGCGAAAGTTATTCCTCTTTAAACACCAAAAATAGGTAGTTTTAACACTTTTCGAGGGTTTAATCCAGGCTAGCGAAAGCTGTGAGCCGAATTAAGTCAAGCCAGCTCGCTACATTTTGCGTCTCATCATTATACACAACTACGTAAAAATTGCAGCTTTGGATCTTCATGCATGCGTAAGATAAGCTAATTTAAACAAACTTCAAAGAAGCCGCCGTGTCGGTTCCTGAGCAACTTTTATTTTTCGGGATATGGGCCCGCTGGAACCACGTGCCGCCCCAAATCCGCATAACTGATACATATTCGCGTTGTCCTGAACGAGACCTTTCATTCGATACCAAACTCGACTACTTTTCGTATATTTTTTCTTTTCCTACAGTTTCTAAAATTTCTGAAATTGGAAATTCTAAAATTTTAGAATTTTTTGAAATTTTCGAAATCTCTGATTTCTGAGCTTTCAGAAAATATATACATTGTCATACTTAGCTTGAATAATAAACTCTCCACAAAATTCACTCTTTTGGTCCAGTTTAAGTTTGCTAGACTATAGTTGTGTTTTTGAGGTTTAGAACGTAGGCATAGCGGGCAAAAATGTTTGAAGTGAACATACTTAGTTCTGGGGGGATCAGCCGTTATTGTGCAGATGATGTTTTTAGCTTGATAACTAAGAGCGTGACGCTTGTCACACTCTTAGTTACTCTTGATAACAATAAGAGTATGCCACTACGCAAGCTCTATGTTATCAGAGCAAAAACAATGCTCTGCACGCTAACGGCCCACCCCCCACCCGCAAATCAGACCCTAGTGACCCCCCCCCCACGCAAATCAGTACCTAGTCGAAACGGGGGTACGCTCACTCGCTCTATGTTTATGTGCTTGAGCTCGAAACCACAAGCAGTGATTGCGCGAATTTTGCGCCTGCTTCGAGCTTTAGAACACAAACATAGCGCTCAAAATTCTTTGAAGTGATGGGTCTGATTTGCGGGGGCGGGGGGGAGGCTGGGCCGTTAGCGAGCAGAGCAGTTTCTGCTCTGATAAGAGAGACACTCATAGAGTGTGCCTAGTGGCACACTCTTATATTATGTACTCTTGGTGCAAGGAAATTACTGCTAACCAAATGATTATGGTTAGCAAATGGTTAGTTAAGAAGCACAAGAATAATTCCGTTGGTGAGCACTTGTTTAATCATGATCCTTATATTTAATAATTCTCTTGTCATGTTTTATCTTAATGTCAAGCATGAAAAGAACTCATCAAGCCCTAGTCAACCACCTCAGGTCAATAGGTTGCAAAACAGAATAACCGAAAATCTACGAAAACGATTGATGGCTTTATTATTTAAGTTTACTAGCGATTTTATAGTTTACCCAACTCTCCAGCAATTTGTGACATCCCACCATCAGAGCTCTATGAAATGCCTAACTTGAATAGTAAATCTGACTCATTCATCCATGTTTACGAATCTGTAGACTAAAGGTCCTATTAATAAAGATTTATTTTTTCGTTACAATTTTTCCTGTTCTTGCTAGAAGTGGATTCTGTAGCTTCATCTTCGACGAAACTGTTTTTACCACTGGATTTGGTATATTCTTCCTTATTCGTCTTCACACCGCTTTCACTGTCTGCTTCCAAAAATCCTACATTCACTTTAACAAAATTATATTTGACTTTCGTATGTATATATTCTAAAATTTCTGGCAATCTTTCAGCAAGCTTTTGCGGTGGCACTTCCCAAAGATCAATTCGACCTTTGGATCCATCGGGGACAATTTTTGTAAGATTCCCGGCAGTTCCAAGCGGAGTTTGTTAAGGGCTGGATTCACAACCACAAAAATATCGGAGTAGAGAGTTCTTGTAATAGGTATGAGTTTGACCGAACCGATTTCTTGAAAATGTTTGCAGCAATTCTGAAATATCAAACGTTTCCTATGTTAGGCAAAAGATGAAGACTCTGAACGTAGTCTAAATGAACTTTTCTAGAGCTACAATTTAATGGTGCTGATAAAATTTCAGGCAGTATGTATTCAGGTTGTATGTGCCATTTTCAGAAACGGCAAAGGAAATGAATTTTAGTTTTTTTCAAACTTTAAATTCTTTTACTACAAATTTCTCTACGAAATATCCTCGAAAGATCGTTTGATATTTTTAGCTGCGTTCAGTTTTTCAGCCGAAAACAGATTGCTCTAATTCCTTTTCTTACGCATCCTTTGTTTCGATGAAGGCTGATGGTCAATAAATTATGGTGCGCAATCGAGTACTCTTCCATTAAAGTCTTGGCCAAGTCGCTGGACACGCCGACCTGACTGCCAACTGTCTCAAATAGGTTATCGCTGAAATCCTGCCATTGAGACAGTAAACCGTGAATGGAGTTGGCTACCGACTCTGGAAAGTGGCAGTGTGCCAACAACCAGTATTTCTCTAAACCGCTTCGGCAGAAATCAGAATACAGTTGGCCTCTCACAAACCCTTCCACGTCACTTATCTTGGATGGATCGTTCAAACCACCTATCCACCTTGTCTTTGACAGAGGCATCAGAAGCCGAGATGATTTCGACAGTTCTGATATCCTTCGCGAACACACGTCGCAAACTGCAATACTAATTACTTCTCGGTCCTGATCTAGATCCTTCGGATGAAGTACATCTCGATTCGATAGAATAGGGGATGACAGCTCACCAAACTGCTTCCCCTCCATCTTTCGTCGGATAGCCTTTAAATAGCTAATCAGCCAGATGTTACCATCGAGCAAGGGTGGTTGTGAGTGATCAGGGTATTGCACTATTCATCTTTCGCTTGAATTGAGGATATTCACAGTCGTACAATCGTTACAGCGTGAGAGTTTGGAACAAATTTGAGTTTTTCTGTCTACAATCATGAGAAGTAAAGCAGAAACGTAATCCAGTTTTGTTGAATCTTGAGTCAGCCTCGCCAATAGATCTCTTCCCAAGCATAGGACAATCGCCGTTACAGAAATGCCTGACAGAAGGCCTCTGCTGGACCCGTCTGAGCCGATCCTTTAAAATAAGTCTGACCCACTTTTTATTAGCTGCTTTGTTGAGACGATAGTTTCCCTGAGAACAAATTCTTTGATGCGATTGGCCAGGTAATAGTTCAGATTCATGCTACCAAGAGTACATAATATCAAGAGTACATAATACATAAAGCCTGGTTCACACTGCTGTCTTATGTCTTATGTCTTTTGTTTTTTGTGCTATGTCGTATGTCTTACGTTTTATGTCTTAAGACAGAACCGTTCACACTGCTGTCTTATGTCTCTTGTCTTAGGCAGCACATTTGAATCTTTCAGCCAATCAACTTGACAATGACTACACTAGCTGCAATATGATTGGTTTATCTCTTAAGACATAAGACAAAAGTTGAGCCTGGCCCAAGTCTGTCTTAAGACAAAAAGACATAAGACATAGGACATAAAACATCAGTGTGAACGCCTTAAGACACAAGACATAAGACAAAAGACATAAGACATAAGACATAAGACAGCAGTGTGACCCAGGCTTAAGAGTATGACAAGCGTCATACTCTATGTATTATCAGCTTGCTACATCCTCTGCACGCTATCTGCTTACCCCCCGTAAATCAGATCCCCCCTTTATCAGAGCAAATTCGAACGCTATGTTTGCACGCTAAAGCTCGAAAATGCGTCTATCAAAACATTTTGAGTACACCATTATAGCGAGATTCCGTGGAACCAACTTAGCTGGGAGTAAGCACAAAATTATTCCACGAAAATGAGCTGACTTGGTTGGAATCTTGCTGTCCGGTCTTTGATGAAAAATATTTCCAGGAAAACTAGCTGGTTTAACTGGAAAGTGGTCAATCCAAAATTAAAGTTAAAATACCTACGTTGCAAACATACAACATATTTTACAGGAACGCTCTCAGTGGTTGGAAATAGAGTTGTGACGTTAAAAAATATCTTCATGAGGACATGCAGCTATAATAACCGGGCCTGGGACGGCCCAATGCATGCAAGCCCGACCCGGAGCTCGAGATCCGCGTCTGCCAGAGTAGGAATCTTGCTGGCAAGAAGTAAGGCGCCGGCATTTCCACGAAAGAAGGTCGACTCGGAAGGAATCACGCCGTCTGGGCTAAAGCTTTCAAATTTTCCTGGAATTCAGCTCATAAGTTTTTCATAGGTCGCATCCGCGGAATCTCGCTATAGTGGTGTACTCAGAATCTTTTGATAGACGCAAAACGCAACCAGTCAGTTGGTTCAAAGTGCGTCTGTTGCGTGTAAACATAGCGGGCGAATTTCTTTGACAATTTATGGGGGGGAGGGGGTCAACCGATTGCGCGCATCGGATGTAGCGAGCTGATAATACATAGCGTATGACTCTTGTCATACTCTTATGTATTATGTACTCTTGATAATATATAAGTGTGACAGCAGGCAAGCTCACGCTCATTGAAGCTCGAAAACACAACGCCTACGTGCGTCCAATTTGTGTCTGCTTCGAGCTTCAGAACGCAAAATAGCGTGCTAATTTCTTTGAAGTGAGTGCATACACGTTTGTGGGGGGTCAGCCGTTAGCGTGCAGAGCATGTTCCTTGAGCTGAAAACAGAGAGCTTGCCTGCTGTCACACTGTTATATATTATGTACTCTTGATGCTAGATGCAGATGTGTGTTGGGATGGTCCAGATCAGCTATTAAAATGGCACGCCAAGATTCTATGTCTCTCTCCCTGTCATCCGATTCCTGAGTTGACGTTAGTATTATCAAGAGTACATAATATAAGAGTGTGACAGATGGCCAACTCTCTGTTGTTAAGCCCGGTTTACACTGTCATACTTCCGTCTGACTTTATCAGATGGAACAAGTATCAGAGCAAACATTTTCTATCCGACATGCAGTTTACACTGTCCATCAAACAAACAAGCAGTTTGCTACTCACAAGTCCATAGCACACAATCATATTCAGTTGTTGCTTCGCCCCAGTTTCTTTTGAAATGAAGATATATGAGTGGTCAATTTCGTCTGATATCAGACGGAATTCCCATTTTCGTTCAACAGAAATTGCCATGTCAGAGCTGACTCAGATAGTCGTTTACATGCGAGAATTTCGTCTGACATTTGTTTGAAGAAAATTTTCATCTGACAAAGTCAGAAGAAAGTTTGATAGTGTAACCCCCCCCCCCCTTTAGAGCAAAAACTGTGCTATGTTCACTATCGGCTTACCCCTTCCCCAAATTGACCCCCTCTCACTCCGCCCTATATGGGTACGGGGTCCAAACGGGGGTACACTCACTCGCTCTATGCTTATGTGCTTAAGCTCGAAAACACAAGCAGTACGTAAGCATAGTTTGTGTCTGTTGCGAAGTTTAGAACACAAACATAGCGGGCGAATTCGCTTTGTTGACTGGGGTCCAATTTGGGGAGGGGGTAAGCCGTTAGCGAACAGAGCACAGTTTTTGCTCTGATAACAGAGAGCTGGCCAGCTGTCACACTCTTATATTTACTCTTGGTGTTATCAACTCTAGCTGGTTGTGCAGCGTCCGGCTGCGGCCCTCGATCTGATGTTCTGGTAGGGATTGACACTGTGATCTGAAGGTCTCAAAAACTGTTGTGTACGACAATGGGTTGCTGTATTTTACCACTTCCCCAACAAAATCGTAATCACTGCTTTCTATGGCAGTGCCCATGGCTCTGCTTCCGGTTGGGTGGATAACAATTTCAATGCCAAGTTGGCGAGACGTTGCCTGGATGAGATACTGGATCGTTGTTGCACAATCTTTTCTGAAAGTACAGAACACAAAATACATTCATTTAAACAGCTTAGAGTATTGCGTCTGTCAAAAGAGTTTGATAACGGCGTGTAGACAGAAGTCACAGGAGCACGGCCAACCAGTTCCCTAGGTGGTCACTGGTCCCGGACTTTGTGCTGCACAGCTGTGACTTGGCCTACCCAGTTCCCTAGGTGGTCACTGGTCCCGGACTTTGTGCTGACCAGCTGTGACTTGGCCTACCCAGTTCCCTAGGTGGTCACTGGTCCCGGACTTTGTGCTGACCAGACGTGACTTGAGCCACACACATCAGACTTTGGCTGGTTGCATGTGACTTGGCTACTGGGATCGGACTTTGGCCGCCCGGTCCAGACTTTGGCCGCCCGGTCCGGACTTTGGCCGACCGCTGCGGAATTTGGCCGCCCGGTCCGGACTTTGGCCGCCTGCTCCGGAATTTGGCCGGCCGGTCCGGAATTTGGCTACTGGTAACGGACAGTGGCTAGCCGGAAAGGACTTGGTCCATCCGGATCGGACTCTGTTAACCTGAATCAGAAATGGTCAACCTGGGATTTGCTGTGTGCACTGCTATGCATTTTTAACTATGCTGTGCACTTTTACTTAATACTGCGAACTAATAAACGGATTGGCAAAACAAAGTAGACTGCGCGTTTTGGCCAGTAAGCAAAACCTTTGTACTCTTCTTCTTATTTCGACAATCATTAGACTGCATTCCAAGATAAGCTTGCAATATGGATTGTTCTTATTCAAATCTAGCTCAGAAAATATCCGCTTAATACCAGGGGGTAGTAATACAACCTTTGTAGTGCAGCTATTCGGAAGAGTTTTATGTATAAATAAAAACGGATATTAATACCAGGGGCCGGTAGCAAGTGCAGCTTATTCGCAAGTGTTATTAATACGAGGGACTGGTAGCAATACAACCTTCACATTCTGCAATAGCTATTCGTATATATTCTGTATAAATAAAAAGGATATTAATAGGAAGGGTATATTAAAAAGGATATACGAGTGGTCTGTATCAATAACCTTTGCAGTGCAGGTAACGAAACCCTATTCACAGTGTTCAGTATCAATAAAAAGCAGCAGCTAGGAAGTCCGCGCCGGTGTAGATCGGACGATGAGGACTTCGTCTACTTGGCTCGGACTGTTCTCATCGGTTGAGGATTTAGTCCACTCAATGCAGACTTTGTCCAGTGGAAACAGACTCTGTCCAGTGGAAACAGACTCTGTCCAGTGGAAACAGACTCTGTCCAGTGGAAACAGACTTTGGCCAGTGGAAACGGACTTTGGCTGACGGTACCGGACTGTCTGCTACTGAAGTCGGACTTTGTGCCCCTACGTTGTGACTTTGGCCACCCAGTTCCCTAGGTGGTCACTGCTCCCGGACTTTGTGCTGAACAGCTGTGACTTGGCCTACCCAGTTCCCTAGGTGGTCACTGGTCCCGGACTTTGTGCTGACCAGTTGTGACTTGGCCTACCCAGTTCCCTAGGTGGTCCCTGGTCCCGGACTTTGTGCTAGTGCGACTTTGTGTTGGACAAAAGCGTGACTTCTGTCTACACGCCGTTATCAAACTCTTTTGACAGACGCATTAGTCTGCTTCTGCGACTGGTAATTGTGGCAGTTTATTAAACAGCGTTAATATTTCTTAACAATCCTTAATGCCTACAAACAGCGAAGAAGAATTTTAAGGATACAACCTGCACCTGGAAAAATATGAAAGTGTAGTCAGTTAATAGTTAGGTTAGTTATTGGTTAGAAAACAGGTCGTATTCACCCACGGTAAAAAGTCTACTTGCCAAAATGCGTAAACTCCCAATCACTCCTGCGAAAGCAAATAAACCGACCCTCTCAAGGGTCGAAAAAAATAACACGTGGAAAATCAAGTAGAAAATCAGACTGACTACTTTAATGCCAACAGTGGTGAAGAAAAAGGCACTGAAGAGAAACGAACTGGTTACTGGATGCTTTCGTTAAGTATTAGTCGGGTTTATACTTATTTATACTAACGCCAAACGGACAGACGGCCATACCCCTTATACAAACCGGGCTTTAAAAAGGCTAAACCTAGGTTTTTCTCACAATATCCTAATGAACACTTATTTATTTACATTTCTGTCAGTTAAGACAACAAAGCCGTAAATACAGCAAACAAATATCAACAAAATACTGGACTTAATTTTAAAACATCAAGTTAAACGTTCATGGAACAACAGTAATTCCCTATAAAAATAGCCCTTCAGAAAAGGGCTGCCCAAAAAGAATCCTCTACATATCAACATCTTCGCCATTGGTCGGTGGTCTCCGAGTAGACCTATGAAAAAGTGGCGTTTAAAAGCAGATTTTGCAGCACAAATGAAGCAGGTTTTATAAAATTCTATAATATAGGCCCAAAAATGTGGACCCGAGAAGGATAAAAAATAATAAGTTTTTGATAGGCGTGTTAGAAAATAAGCAATATCTAGCCAGAGAGTTTCCAGTACAAATACAGAACAAAACCGAAGTGACCACCTAATGCAAACCTTTAGCACATAAAAAGACCCACTCAAGGGTCGTCAAAAATAACACACTGAAGATCAGGATGAACAGTTCTCAATTGATAGATAACCAATGATGGCTTAAAAAACCTTGTGCAGCGTAGACAGAGCAGGTTTCATCTTAGGCTTAGAAACCGAAAAATTGCCCTCCAGGAAGAGGGCGGCCAAATATTTTACTTATTCCGATGTACTACTTTGCTTCAATTAAACGGGCTTGCAGGAGTAATAAGTGCTGTAAATGCAACCTCAAGTAACCAGGTTTCACTATTCATGAATGTTCTATTAAACTCAGCTCCTATAATATCTCATAAGCTGTACTCTCTCAGCTTAAGCAAAGACTGATTAATCGTTATTGCCTGAACAGATCGCCAACTGCCTTGTTGCCGTACGTGGTAACAGCTCTAACCACAAATGCTGAATGAATTAAGCCCGACTGACCTAAATATCCTAACCTTACATAATCTAGCCCTAACCCTGAACAGAAACTACGCCATTATTCTTTAATACTAACTCCATAACAAAATTTAAAGTAAAGACAACATTTATACAGAATTGTCCAACGTGCGAACCGAAGTTCTAACATTCTAACATTAACAATGACTGCTGACCCAAATATGGCTGGCAGACCTAACTATTACCGCAATTAAACAAATATGGCGAATTAATGTCAAAAATTAACTGTGACGTCAATTTTATATTTACAGGACTACTGCAGTCGATACAACTTTGAAATCTTTTAGTCGTTTGGGTTGTATTGGTACCAGGTTCATAGTTGATGAAAAGGTTACCTGATTAAAAGGTTCAATAACATGTTCAGGTTCATAAACTCTAAAAAACACATTTATCTTCATTTATTTACTAAATACCACTAAGCGACTACTGTCGACATTGATTGTAACCGATAAAATTAGCCCTTCAGAAGGGCTGTCAAAAATAGGAAAGCAACTTCTGTTTGTTCTGTACTGGCTTGTCCGTAACTGATTGATGAATATGTGGCGTTTAAAAGAAAATTTAGCAGCAACAATGAAGCACGTTTCATTAAGTTTTTCATTAAGTAAAGGTCTTAAAAGATACTGGTTGAATTACCAAAACCAAAACTACTAACACTAAAGTACCAAAAAACCTAAACTAAAGGTAAAAGATTTCAAATACCAATAACAATAAACACACTAAAATTAATGCAAAAGGATTCGTTCGCCAAAACACATTAAAGCTGATAAATGATAATTAACTTTGGACAATTTTGTCTGGCTGTCGAAAATAGAAAGCTGAAAAAGAATCCGAGCAGCAAACATCAGAAAAAAATATGAAAAAGCTTGATCCCATAAAGCAAAACAAGAACAGCAAAGACACATCGAAGCTCAATCGTCGTTATCAATCACAAGCTCCCGATTCTCAGATTTTGCAATTCATATTAAACTCAAAAAGTTCAAACCTGACAACCCAACTCACAACAGATTCACAGAACTAGTGGATATAAAGTCAAAAACAGAAGAATCAAAATGTTAAAAGTCCAAAATCAATTTGGACTACTTGATCCAGGCAATGGGCTGCGCGATTGAGTTGATGCGATGCTTTTCCGGGCGAAATATCGCGACTTGCGAAACAGGCGGAGAATGGCGTTGGCGGTTCCAAATCCTGGTCGAAGGCGCGCGGACGGAACTGGCACTGGCTCTGCAACAAAAAGACAAATTGTCAGATAAAAAACAGCCAAGATAGAACCATTGAAATCAAACACGTCTATATAAACACTGCATTTGTTTGCTCTTTCTGCAAATTACTAGACAATTTTATATCCCCCGTAAACTGAGAGCAAACTACGTTTGAAAAGAAATTAATTTATACAGTAAACAGTAATCGTAGAACTAATCCATTTCCTATTTAACTTCAAGAAGACTACCAACTTAACGACCGGCGGCAGCCAACAGAATCGACGAAAATAACACGTACGATGAAGAATTAATATTAAGGTAGATACCTGGAGACAACTTTTCTACGCGACCTTCCGGAGTAACAGTGAACTGTTCAGGTTCAGGATCTGAATCCGGAGAGTAGCCTGGCAAACTTTGGAGCGAACGCTTTATGTCCTCAGTGTATTCGGTTGCATCCGCAGGCAAACCTGACACCTGAGAATAGCCGGAGGGAGCACCAGCGGCAGGAGGACGCCAATCTGGAAAACTGGGACAATAAAATGGAAGGATAGAAGTTGGCGGAGTACGCAAATCCGTTCCATCTTTATTTCCAGCACCGGCTGAAATAAAAAGCATCATTTTTATTTCATGCTACAGAAAGTAAAGAAAACCATACTGGTTACTGAGACTTTTCAAGGAGGGTTCTGAAATAGACTCAGATCACCAAATGAGAGGATCCACCTTCCCGGTACAAACGATTAAACAGTACCTTTAAACAGATCCACAATAGAATAAATTAATACGCTATTAAATTCATAAATTCATAAAACATCACACAGCAACTACAACAGTGACAAACTGCCCATGAATAAAATCTCCTGATAACTCAAGCTCAAATCACATCTAACAGCATGGAGAGGTGTGCAGAAAGTGAACACACTTTAGTTAAATTCAACTAAACTAAAATTTGATAAGAACATATTTGGAAGCAAAATGTGGTACCTTCAGTTTCCGCATCCGATATAAGATCAACCAGTAGCACTGAAACATTGAGAATAGCAAAATAAGCGAAAAAATTAAGTTCAAATTTCGACCCAAAATTCACCAACTTTGGTCGGCCAGTACCGAAAAATCACGCACAGAGACGGAAAATCATATAGCATTTGAACGACCCCGATATGTGTACTGTTTAACCATATAGTCAGTATTGCCCTATAGATAGCCCAGTCTGACTTATTAAGGCGCCTTTGAAGCATACTTTTTGACCATTTTAGCGTTTTGGCCGACTTTGGCCCCCAGCCAAAAATTCTTTCCGGCTCCGGAAGGCATAAAAACTAGCTTATTTGCTTATTTTCGATTTGTACTACAAGAATATATATGGGTTTCATAGGCAAAAATTTTTCTATCTGTGGTTATTCAAGCTACTAAACCCCCTTATGAGACATCAAAAGCGAGAAACCGGAAAAAAAAGAAAAAACACAATTTTCGTAAGTGATTTTTGGCGCAACTTGGGTGGGTCGGACGGCAAAACGAACACCGAGAATGAGCTGGGCGCACCAGAAAACCCCTATAGACAATGTTTTGAAAGGCTATGTACAGTCCTATATGGTGTTCCCGGAAGTCTGTACCGACCGAACCCTCCAGAGGGCAAAGTGGAACCAGCACAGCAAATTGGGTGAATCGGGCAGCAAAACGGATGGCGGGAATGGATTCTCCGTCCCCAAAAACCTTTATATGCACGCTTTGAGAAATCTATCTTGAAAAATAAGCGAAAAAACTAAGTTCAAAGTCGGACCCAACATTCACCAACTTTGGCGGGCCACTGTGGCGCTGTGGCGCAACATATCAAATATCCGACTTCAAACATCATAATCCGGATATATGTCCTTATCTACCACATATAACTTGTCTGGTTTGTATTTGCACAAAGAGCTGGAAAGAAGCTAATCCCAGACATAGTTTTGGCCATTTCGACGTTCAGAGCCGACTTTGTGGCGCTGCGGCGCACTGTGGCGCGGCGGCGGCCACATATATCGAAAGTCAGTAACCTATATATATTGATGATATACCGCAATAGGTGTCTTCCCTTCGCTACATTCTGTGAAAGAGGCTACAAAATGGTGACATACGAGGGTAAAACGGAGACACCGGAAAAAAACATCGCCGGCATAACTGCCGGCGGGTGCAACTTTTTAACGGTAAGTGCTACGGGGATGAAATTCTCCAATTATACTAAACTCGACACGGACTTTCTTTTGCGCACAAAATTTGCGCAGGAATCTGCGCAGCCTCTGCGCAGCGCCTCTGAAGGCTGTCATTGGGGCGTTTTGACTCATATTATAGGGGTCGCTACCGCGACCCCTATGATATATATATATATATATATATATATATATATATATATATATTATATGCCATTAAAAAGTAGAAAATTCGCGCCGAAGGAGCGAAATTTTTGGTTCTGAATCCTTTTTCTCTCCTTAAGTTTTCCTACCTACCTAATCGCGACGGGGGGGGGGCGGCCGCTCCGCCCCCCCCCCCCCTGGATCCGATCCTTCTTTCAAGTGTTAACTCATGACAGCTGTCACAGTTCGGTTCCAAGATTTTAGCTATTTTAGTTATTTTTTAGCGATTTTTAGCATTTTTTTACAGAAAAAGCCTAATAATTTGTCAAAAAATATGCCCCCATTTCCAGCGAGCCCCCCGTGTAGCCCTCTCCCATAAATTTTGGCCTAGACGTCGGCCAGCCCTAACCCCCCCCCCCCCCCCGGTGCGCCGATTACTCAGCATGTTTGTTTTTAGCCTAAATCCAGACATTGTTGACACTTTTTAGGTTTCTCCATGCAAAATATATACACCAAAGTTCTGCGGGGGCCCCCCCATAAAGGACCGTCCCCCCCAAAACCAAAGGGTGCCCCTTTTGGTACCAAATTTTGCCCTGAAAAATTCGATCAGAAGGCCAGATTTTCAAAAATTTTCCTACTTCATTTTTTGCCTTTTGAACACTACGCAAATCTGCCTTATTATTGCAATAAAAATCAACTTTTGCAGTATAGCGCGGCAGGAAAAACCCAATCCGATATGCGAGAAAAAACCCCATCGCCAGTGTGAGTCACCCATTTCAGCTATATCGGATTTAAATAGCCTATTTCAAAGAGCGTCCAAAACTACCCTAGAGGGCTGGGCTTATTCTAGGGATTTTTTCTTGGGGGGGGGCTCGTTGGGTGGGGGCCCTCGGGGGGCGAGTCATTTTTTTGGGGGGGGGGGGGGGCGAAACTTTGTCTAAGTTTTTCTAAAAACATTTTAAAATTGTGCTGTTTTTATAGTAATCGCCAAAATAAGCGGATTTAGTGCTTAAATAGGCTAAAATCGACTAAATATCTCCGGCGACGCCGGAAAACTTTTCAAAATTTGGCCTTCTGAGCGATTTTTTCAGGGCAAAAGTTGGTACCAAAAGGGGCACCCACTTTTTTTTGGGGGGGAACGAGTTTCGGGGGGGAAGGGTGTTTATGGCCCGTGTTCATGGCACGTTTACCGCCCCCCCCAGTAGAATAAGCCCAGGAGGGTGTATTATTGTAGCTTCCGCTGCCTCTCAGCAGATTTTTTGGGTCTTTGAAAATTTTGGAATTTTTGGTCCTAACATGGGGGTCAGACAGGGTCAACTTTGGGGGGTCACCCTGAACTACTGGAAAGACCCAGCCCAAAACGGATTAGTTTCACAGAGGATATGTCTCGAACTTCACGATGGTGTATGCAATTTGGCTCTAGTACCTGTGGTGCGACCTGGGCGAAAAAATCCGTGTGCGGGAAAAAACCAAAATTTCAAAATGAAATTTTTCCAACCATTAGCAGCAAAGGAAAAATTCATGCATTTCTTAGCTCAGTAGACTAGAGCCTCCTGATTAATTTGGTATAGATTTTACCTAGGTTCGACCTTCTGTATGTGTGGTCCAGATGGCCAAAATCTGAGATGGTGCCATTCCAAGCCAAATTTTTAAATTTCGCCAAAAATAGCTAATTTTTCACTAAAATAGGTTGGGTTAAGTCAATTTGACATGAATTTTTGCAAAAATATTGATATTTTTTGATTCAGATGTACTAAAAATGACCCGCTCATTTGAATGGTATAGTCAAACCTGTTCTGGCGTGCTTCCAGCAAAAATTTCGGCTGGGCTTTTTCCCGCTTTGGTTTTTTGCCATCTGTTTGGTCGAAAATTTCTCACCAACCATATGTACATAAGTTCTAGGGAGACGTTTTATGGCTCATTTTGAAGCTCTTTGCAATGCCTCATGGTAGTTATCGTTAGATTTTCGATTTGTCGCTTAATAAAAACGTTACAGCCAAAATTCGAAAATTTGGGTTTTTATTTCCCGCCGCGCTATATATATATACATACCAGTAAAATAGCGGTATTTTTTAGCATATTTTTCGAAAAATTTTCGCCCCCCCAAATTCCTTGCCCCTCGGACTTTTGAGCCCAAGGAGCCCCCAACCAAGAATAAGCTCAGTCTGCTCATTTTTGTAAAAAGTCTCCCTCCGGGGAGGGTCCCCGGGCTGCACTCCCGCGGAAAAATCTCTGAAAAATGCCCTGTATCTAATATGTGATATATATATTTTTTGTATTTGCAGATGTGAGTGAAAGGAGTGTGCATACAGTGAAACTGCTACCAGACTGACTGGTTCAAGTTGGGTCCAATGGTCTGGACTAGGCCCGTTGTACCAGTCGTATTTTGAGTAGTAGTGCCTTCTGTACGTATATATATTATACACAGGCCAATATAACGTATATACGTACCAATAAGTACATTATGTATGTACTGTACTGTATATACATAAAATTTGGATAGAACTTTGAAAATCGGAATACGAAAGCTGCTCCTACAGATTTGCTGGGTATGTCTTTAATATTTTATAAGGGGCCTGATCGCGCCCCAACATAATTCGGGTGTAAAGGCGTCTGCGCGGGCGCTTGGAGACCATGTTGGCCTGGTGCCAGGTAATTAGAGGTCCAGAAACCAGAAGGGGTAAAAAGGTCAACATCGTTCATTGGATACCAAATTTGACTACTTCTGAAAAATTTTAGTCAAGCGAGAAAAACCCACTCGAATATGCGGTAAAAAGGTTCGAGTCTTGTACTCCACTCGAATATACGGGAAAAAAGTTCGAGTCTTGTACTTTAACATCATAATACAAATAACCGTTCCTGCCGATTGAGCCTTCGTGTGCCATGTGTCCGAAGTTGACATCCAAAAATTTCCCAAAAACATAAGAATTTTTCAAATTTTCTAAGAGTATGCCAACTTACTGGATATATACAGGAGTTCTGTGCATGAAGGGGTTTGTGGATGTGCTTTATAAAATGAGCTAGTCGGATTTTCGCTAGGCCACACGGTTGAGAAATAGTGACCATCTTTTCCCCCCCACACTTTTACCACCAGAGGGGGCGAACTACGGTGTGCTTTTCCCCCGCAGGTTCTTTTGATTTAAGCAAAAATAACTACTAATTCTTCACTCATTTAAACTGTTATACCCTCTAATAGACCTTCCGCTGCTGAAAAAGGTCTGTGACCTGCCCCTGTGGAGGAATGCTGGCAAATTTCCCAGAGGGGGGGATCATGCGGAATAACAAGAAAATTAAACGGCGGTATTGCAAAAGATGTATTTTATCATTGCAAGTTAACACAGAAGACGATTAAATTATAAATTATATACAGGAGAAATTAAGATTTTGTAAACAAGAAATCTCAATTTCTTAGCAATGTTGGGCCATTACTAAGTTTGGCTTGCCTGATGGATAAGATTAAGCCTGGCTGCTGGTAACGAGTTTTTGGAAGTAGATATTGCGTTTTATGCCATTAAACGTCATTTATGTGGCGTTATTGTGATAAAGGAACGAAATTTGGTACCATTCCCCACCCCCATCATTTTCCCCACCTGTGGGGGGAAACAGATGATGGTCTATATTGAGGCTAGCCCACTAGAAGTACAACTGAATGCTGATTTTACTGGTGGTATACGTAGAGAGTACGTACAGGTCAAGCCCTACATGCTGGTATATAAACCGTCTGGCTAGCTACAGTCTGTAGCGAGTTATAACCTTATTTCAAAAATCGTTGTTTCCCCCCCCCCCGACTGTATGAGCTGAGCTATATTAGGATTAAATAGAATATTTTGAAGAGCGTCCAATACTACCATGGAGGGTGTATTATTTTAGCCCCCGCTGCTTCCTTGCACATTATTTGAATTTCTTTAAAGATTAAACGGATTAGATTAAAATTAATCCGCATTAAAGAAACAGCAGCTCGGATTAAACGGATTAAAATTTGATCCGGCGAGTTAAACGAGTTGGCCCATGTCAAGATAAAAGTCACTTTTTGATGCGTTCTGATCTACCACTTGATTTTCTTGAAGCTTTTATTTTCATGGGGGTTCTTGGGGTTCTGGGTGTTCTTAATTTTTTGTAGAGATTTGATCTATAACTATGTTTAGTTTTATTTTTTGATGGGGGTTCTTGGGGGTTCTTAACTTTTCAAAGAGATTTGATCCGTGACTACATATACGTATATATTTAGTTTCAAATTTTTGATGGGGTTCTGGGGGTTCTGAAATTTTTTTCAGGAGATTTGATCCTCTACTGCATAATTTTAAGTGTTTGCTGGAAGTTCTGAGGGTTCTGGAGTCCGGGTGTACCGAAAAGTGTGCGCGTTGTCTGGGCTTAAATTAAGGACGAACTTTTTGTTCTTGTCGTCAGCTTTCGATTGATACCCATACTGTGGATATTCGATGTTTCGTACACAGAATATTCAGTCTAAGTTTATGAGAAAAGCCAGGAGCCCCCCCCACAGTACACCCCGGTTATATGCTACAAATTTTATGATTGAGATACATATATACATATTATAAACATATCATGTCTGCTGAAGTACCTGCTGAAGGAAAGGATCCGCAACGTAGTCACGTACAAATCAAAGTCCTGGATGCAAGCGCATGAAAAAAATTTGAGAACCTTTTTTTCTGATGGGGGTTCTGGGGGTTCTTAACTTTCATCTTGACATGGGCCAACGAGGTAAACGGAGTAAATTTAATCCTATTTCTTTAATGCACCTAGGATTAAAATTTTAATCTAATCCTGTTTCTTTGTTCACACTTCGGATTAAAAAATCAACGAAATAATTTTAATCCGACCTGCTTAATCGCTGTTTCTTTAAAGATTAATTTTAATCCGTTTAATCCGCTGCCTGCATTTTCAACTAGTTTTTCATCCTCGTGCAGCTACGCGGATTAAACGGATTAAAAGTTGGATTAAAATTTTTAATCGCTGTTTCTTTAATGGCGGATTCAATGGATTAAAGGCAACTCGTTTAATCTGCGGATTAAAAATGGTTGGATTAAACGGGTTAATTATAATCCGTTTAATCCAGCATTAAAGAAATAGCAATTAGAATTTTAATCCGGCTGATTTTTTATCAGTTTAATCCGACCATTTTAATCTTTAAAGAAATAGGTCCTTTGAAATTTTCGAAAATTTTGACCCATCAAGTGCCAAAATTTGACAAACTTAGCCGGGCCACCCTAGACAAAAACGGATTATATATATGCACAAGTATGTAGGGTAAGTGTTGCGCTTCACGACGATATGCCATACTGCTCTGACCCCTCTGGTGTGACCTGGGGTGACCTAGATTTGGCGGCGAAAACCCATCGGCGGAGCAAAAACTCACTTTTCAAAGCTGAATATTTTTCTAACCATTAGTAGGAACGCTTAAATAAACACATACATGTGCTTAATAGAGCCTTTAAGTTAAATTAGAGTAGTTCTACATGGCTTCTTCCCATCACGTGTGGTCCAGTTCACCAAAATCTGGCATGGTGCCGTTGTGCCATTTCATAGCCAAATTTTGAGATTTCGGGCTTAGGGCAAACCCTAATTAAATATATGTAGCGTCAAAGTCGTACTAGCCCAAACCAGTCGAAAGTTCTGGTCCAAGAAAGCAAAAGTGGGTTTTTTCCGCTGACTATATTTTTAACCCTAAATCGCCCAAGACCCACCCTACCCCGCCACAGCACTCTAGAGCCACTTTATGCAGTTCTATGACAAAAGTTGATGAGTTCACTCAGGGCTTTCATTTGATGCCAAATTTGACCACTTGAAAAATTTTATTTCTGACCCCAAATCGCCAAGTCCGAGCAGACCATCCAAACAGCAAAGTGGAACCAGTGCGTCGTAGAGCAAAACGGATAGCGGGAATCAGCTCAGGGCACCAGAAAACCCCTAGCCTAAGTAAAGCCTACTATGGATCTCCCGAAAGAGGGTGCCGACCTGACCATCCAGACGGTGAGAAGTGGGAGCAGCCCAGCAAATTGGGTCAACCGGGCAGCAAAACGGATGGAGAAAATCGATTCTCCGTCCCCAAAGACCTTTATGCAAAATTTGAGCCACCTATGTAGCAAATAAGTGAAAAACCTAAGTTCAAAGTTGTATATACCCAAGATTCACCAACTTTGGCCAGCCAGTACAAAAAAACTTATAGCGCGGCGGGAAAAAACCCAGGCCGAGATGCGGGAAAAACCTAACGCCAGTGTGAGTAACCCATATGAGCTAGATTGGATTTTAATAGCCTATCTAAAGACCGTCCACAACTACCCTAGCGGCTGAGCTTTTTTACTGGGGTGGGGGGGGGCGGCGCCCCCCCACATTTTCGGGCTTCCCCCACTCACCATGAGGTGCCCAAAAATGCCAAATTTTAAGGATTTTTGGTCAAAACTTTCAAAAAATTTCCGGTGTCGCCGGAATTTTTTGGTCAAAAATCGTCTATGTTGGTACTGAAACTGGATTTAGAGCAGTTTTTAGCATAGTTATAGCAGTATATGTAGAAACCAGGTTATTTTTGCTGCATTTTTAGCGATTTTAGACCACTTTAGATTCCGCCCACTCTCCACACCCCCACTTTTGTCGCCTAGAAAAAGCCCAGGAGGGTGTATTATTGTAGATCCCGCTGCCTCTCAGCAAATGTTTTGGGACTTTGAAAATTTGGGAATTTTTCGTCCCAACATGGGGGTCAGACAGGGTCAACTTTGGGGGGTCACCCTGAACTACTGGAAAGACCCAGCCCAAAACGGATTAGTTTCACAGAGGATATGTCTCGAACTTCACGATGGTGTATGCAATTTGGCTCTAGTACCTGTGGTGCGACGTGTGGGTGACCTGGACTCGGCGGGAAAAACCCATCTGCGCGAAAAACCCATATTTCAAAATGAATTTTTTCTAACCATTAGCAGCAAAGGAAAATTTCATGCATTTCTTAGCTCAGTAGAGCCCCCTGATTAATTTGGCATAGATTTTACCTAGGTTCGACCTTCTATGTGTGGTCCAGGTGGTCAAACTCTGACATGGTGCCATTTCATGTATTCCAATTTCGTCGAAAATTGCCATTTTTCACTGACATAGGTAGGGTTTGGCTTTAAATGCAATAAAAACATGTACCGGGGCCGCAATTTGACCCCGGCCCCGGTAATGGCGGCCCTGGTGCATCTCTAGTGTTATTTATAAACGTGTTAAACATATATACAAAATTTTCAAATTTCAATTTTTCCTGAAATTTTTCAAAAATCTTGGTATTTTTCGATGTGGACCTGTAAACAACCCGCTCTTTCGAATGGCACCGTAAAAATTGTTCTGGCAGGCACGCTTCCGGGTGGGTTTTTTCCGACAAGAAACATTTTAATTTCTCCATAACGACAGGTTCCTAGAGAGACAAAACCTTATTTGAAAGTTCTGGTCCATGAAAGAAAAAGTGGCCCGCGTCATGTTTGAAAACAAGTTTAAAGTTTTCAAAAGCTGCATATTATCTGTATGGCCTCATTTTATGGGGTACTTGTCTTGTCGTACTGTCTCCTCTCGCTCTGGCCAAGAGTCCATTGTGTGTTCTGTGGGTTATGGCCATGGGGGAGCGGAGCCCTGCGCATAAGAGATGCTGGGCTGAATTTTCGTATTCGAATAGGAACCCCTACATGGTGAATCTAAATGGCCCATTAGTTTTGCTCTAGGACCTATGCATGGGGCTGGGGGACGGATGGAGCAGGAGGACACGTACCCCAACCGTGTCGCAAGTACGACTTTAGCCTGTGCTATATAGAAAGATCCGCATTGGGTAGAGCTGTCATATTTGACGTGTGGAATGGGCCAAAGAAGGTCTGCAGCATAGGCTATAGTAGGTATCGTCCGGACCCCTGTGGCGCCGTGCCCAGTGATCCGGACCGGGGTCCGGGTTAAAATGGTCAAAACCGAAAATTTTCAAAACTGGTCAGGTTTGGTATCAAATTAAAGCCCTTGATGAATGAATACAGAAGGACGACCCCCCCCCAGCAGGCGTTCAAACCTCCATTCTGTTTGCCGACATATCCTTGAAGAAACGTAATTTCTGATCTATCATGTAAAGAAAGGAGTTGTCCCGAGCTCTGTGAACAATATATACTTGCTGAAATTCATGCCGATGTCGATGAATTACAGAAACTGATAACGGAAATGCTTGACACAATATATATATATATATATATATACGTGTCAAAATTAGAGATGCACCGGGGTCGCCATTACCGAGGCCGGGGCCACGTTGGCCCCGGTACCGGGGCCGGGGCCTGGAAATTGGGGGTCCAAACCGAAAATTTTCAAAAATTTTCTGGAAAATTTAAATTTTGCAATAATTTTTGATATACAAACGTTACTATCATTGTTTTCATTCATATCGGCGGGAAAGCAAACGGTTTGTAACACCTTTTAACTTTCGAAAATTCAAAAATTTGGGAAAAAATGAAAATTGAATTGGTGGGGGGGGGGGGCGGGGAATGCAAAGGATTTGTGTGGTCGTTGGGCGTGGGGGGGAGCGAAGGGGAAAAGGAGAAGGAGGGGGGGGGGGGAAGGGGGGGGGGAAAAGGTGGGGGGGGTGGGAGGGGGGGGGGGGGGTTGGGGTGGGGCGGGTGATAATATCATAGGGGTCGCGGTAGCGACCCCTATAATATGAGTCAAAACGCCCCAATGACAGCCTTCAGAGGCGCTGCGCAGAGGCTGCGCAGATTCCTGCGCAGATCCTGCGCAAATTTTGTGCGCAAAAGAAAGTCCGTGTCGAGTTTAGTATAATTGGAAAATTTCATCCCCGTAGCACTTACCGTTAAAAAGTTACACCCGCCGGCAGTTATGCCGGCGATGTTTTTTTTTTTTTCCGGTGTCTCCGTTTTACCCTCGTATGTCACCATTTTGTAGCCTCTTTCACAGAATGTAGCGAAGGGAAGACACCTATTGTGGTATATCATCAATATATATAGGTTACTGACTTTCGATATATGTGGTCGCCGCCGCGCCACAGTGCGCCGCAGCGCCACAGTGGCGCCACAAAGTCGGCTCAGAACGTCGAAATGGCCAAAAGTATGCCTGGGATTAGCTTCTTTCCAGCTCTTTGTGCAAATACAAACCAGACAAGTTATATATGGTTGATAAGGACATATATCCGGATTATGACGTTTGAAGTCGGATTTTTGATATGTTGCGCCACAGCGCCACAGTGGCCCGCCAAAGTTGGTGAATGTTGGGTCCGACTTTGAACTTAGTTTTTTCGCTTATTTTTCAAGATAGACTTCTCAAATCGTGCATATAAAGGTTTTTTGGGACGGAGAATCCATTCCCGCCATCAGTTTTGCTGCCCGATTCACCAAATTTGCTGGGCTGGTTCCACTTGACCGTCTGACGGGTCCGGTCGGTACCGACTTCCGGGAACACCATATAGAACTGTACATAGCCTCTCAAAACATTGTCTATAGGGGTTTTCTGGTACGCCCAGCTCATTTCCGGTGTCCGTTTTGCCGTTGGACCCACCCATCTTGCTGTGCTGGTTCCACTTTGCCGTCTGGAGGGTCCGGTCGGTACCGACTTCCGGGAACACCATATAGAACTGTACATAGCCTCTCAAAACATTGTCTATAGGGGTTTTCTGGTACGCCCAGCTCATTTCCGGTGTCCGTTTTGCCGTTGGACCCACCCATCTTGCTGTGCTGGTTCCACTTTGCCATATGGAGGGTCAGGTCGGTGGGAGGTCATGTGGTCAAAAATGAAAATTTTCAAAAGTGGTCAAATTTGGTATCAAATGAAAGCCCTCAGCGAGCTGAGCAACTTTTGTCATAGAACTGCATGCTCAAAGTGGCTGTAGAGTGCTGTGGTGGGGTGGGGTGGGGACTTAGGCGATTTTGGGTCAAAAATAAAATTTTTCAAAAGTGGTCAAATTTGGTACCAAATGAAAGCCCTAAGCGAGCTGAGCAACTTTTGTCATAGAACTGCATGCTCAAAGTGGCTGCTGTAGAGTGCTGTGGTGGGGTGGGGTGGGGACTTAGGCGATTTTCGGTCAAAAATGAAATTTTTCAAAAGTGGTCAAATTTGGGACCAAATGAAAGCCCTAAGCGAGCTGAGCAACTTTTGTCATAGAACTGCATACCCAAAGTGGCTGTAGAGTGCTGTGGTGGGGTGGGGTGGGGACTTAGGCGATTTTCGGTCAAAAATGAAATTTTTCAAAAGTGGCCAAATTTGGTGCCAAATGAAACCCCTCAGCGAGCTGAGCAACTTTTGTCATAGAAGTGCTTACCTAAAGTGGCTGTAGAGTGCTGTGGTGGGGTGGGGTGGGGTGGGGACTTAGGCGATTTTCGGCCAAAAATGAAATTTTTCAAAAGTGGTCAAATTTGGTACCAAATGAAAGCCCTAAGCGAGCTGAGCAACTTTTGTCATAGAACTGCATGCTCAAAGTGGCTGTAGAGTGCTGTGGTGGGGTGGGGTGGGGACTTAGGCGATTTTCGGTCAAAAATGAAATTTTTCAAAAGTGGTCAAGTTTGGTACCAAATGAAAGCCCTCAGCGAGCTGAGCAACTTTTGTCATAGAACTGCATGCTCAAAGTGGCTGTAGAGTGCTGTGGTGGGGTGGGGTGGGGACTTAGGCGATTTTCGGTCAAAAATGAAATTTTTCAAAAGTGGTCAAATTTGGGACCAAATGAAAGCCCTAAGCGAGCTGAGCAACTTTTGTCATAGAACTGCGTGCTCAAAGTGGCTGTAGGGTACTGTGGTGGGGTGGGGTGGGGACTTAGGCGATTTTCGGTCAAAAATGAAATTTTTCAAAAGTGGTCAAATTTGGTACCAAATGAAAGCCCTAAGCGAGCTGAGCAACTTTTGTCATAGAACTGCATGCTCAAAGTGGCTGTAGAGTGCTGTGGTGGGGTGGGGTGGGGACTTAGGCGATTTTCGGTCAAAAATGAAATTTTTCAAAAGTGGTCAAGTTTGGTACCAAATGAAAGCCCTCAGCGAGCTGAGCAACTTTTGTCATAGAACTGCATACCCAAAGTGGCTGTAGAGTGCTGTGGTGGGGTGGGGTGGGGACTTAGGCGATTTTGGGTCGAAAATCAAAATTTTCAAAAGTGGTCAAATTTGGTACCAAATGAAAGCCCCAAGTGGGCTGAGCAACTTTTCTCATAAAAGTGCATGCTCAAAGTGGCTGTATAGTGCTGTGCTGGGGTACGGGTGACTACTTGGCGATTTTGGGTCGAAAATGAAAATTTTCAAAAGTGGTCAAATTTGGTACCAAATGAAAGCCTCAAGTGAGCTGAGCAACTTTTCTCATAAAAGTGCATGCTCAAAGTGGCTGTAGAGTGCTCTGCTGGGGTAGGGGTGGGGGGAAACTAAGCTTTTATCATAGACAAACTTACCCTAACTTGCTGTATAGCGGTCTGGTGTGAAGGGTGTCAGGGTGGAACGGAGCCAATTTGCCATAGAGCCACACACGTGAGTCTGAGTATTTAATGCATATATAATGCTTAATGGTTCTTTAACGCTGTTATGTCAACGACATGTAAAAAGTGGATAAACAAGAAATAAAAATGCTCCTAAAGAGCAAAGAAAGGAATATGAGTCAACATGGAACATGTAAAATGCTAAATATTGTCGGTTGTAAATTAAGAATAAGACAAGCATGTAAAATGCTAATATGAGTCTGGTGAGGTTGGAAAGTGCAGAAGACAAGTTTGTACAAGCACCAATATGAGTGCATGCCAAATAGACTCATATTGGCATGCCTTAAAAAACAATAATGCATGCATCCATTGCGGAATTCTAACGGATATATTTCCACGCAGGAGTTAAGACGAATAAGTAGCGTTATTGACGTCACATGGATATCCCAACCATGGTCAACATTGTCAACTTTTCTCCTTAGGAAACTGTTAAACCGCTGTTAGTCAACAATGCGCCGACGGACGGATATACAATAACATTTTTAATAAGCGTTTGTATAACTCATGTATTCAGAGACTCAAAGTTAAATCTGATGTTAACTTTCGTGACATATATACGTGCGTAACCTGTGTAGAATCCTGTCATCCACCCTAAAACTACCCTGTCTCGTCTTGCTGACATTACGTGAGTGATATATAACCGAAATTCCTAACCACTTGCCTTCAGAATACTAAATAATGCCAATATGAGTCTATTTGGCATGCACTCATATTGGTGCTTGTACAAACTTGTCTTCTGCACTTTCCAACCTCACCAGACTCATATTAGCATTTTACATGCTTGTCTTATTCTTAATTTACAACCGACAATATTTAGCATTTTACATGTTCCATGTTGACTCATATTCCTTTCTTTGCTGTAAAAATTAACCTATCTACTTAATTGAATTTTCTGTGTAAATGCTCTGTATTTTGTTAGCTAGGATTCTGTGTACTGTGTATAGTTTAGCTAGTTTTCTTTCTTATGTATAGCATTGATAGTCGTAAAATTTTGTGTTGTTTGCTTTTAAAAATTGATATATTGTGTGCTTGCATTGTTTGTCTGTGAGTATGATTGTTGAAGCGCCATGAATGTTTTGTTTGACTGTTGTACTTCTTTATCTGTGGTTATCTATTCATAGTGGTATTTGGGTATGTTACCTTTTCTATGTTGGTCGTTCTCTTTCTCTATTCCATTTATGATTGCTTATTTTTCGCTATACCTAGTTTGGTTGCAACTACTTACTGAATTGTTTCGTTTATTTTTATTCTCCCTGTATTTCGCTATACTTCGCCTGTCTATGACTTCCACTTTGCTACCACTTTTTAACTTTAATTTCTCATAACTTCTATTTGTGGTTTCTTTGTTTTAACCATGGGTAAACGTGCCAGGATACGTGCCCCATAACTGGTCTCATGGGAATTGTGTGAGATCTACGTTTAACTTCGAAATTCTTTTTAACTTCCAACTATTGAATTACGGTAGCATTCTCTTTCCCTCTTTGTATTTTAGCAGGCGCTAAAATTTTTCTATCCAGGGGAGGATGTTGAGAATCAACTAAAAACAAGTGTTGCAACTTATCTTAAAAACAAACATTAAAATTGATGGTTGCTGTTTGTACAGTCTTTAGTCTGTTAGCTACTTTGATCAGCTAGATCTGATCCATCAGTTCAGTGTTGTCTTTGTGATTCTGGAAAGCGGTTGCCCCCGTTTCTGTCTATTTTATATTCCCCGTATGATTTATTTCTTTATGCCGGTAAAACTTTGTAATCCGATGTGGTGATCGTAGTTGGTAAGAAGTAGTGACTAGTTAGGTAGGTAGAATTTAGGTAAATTATTAGAATAGGCCCGGTCTAGGAACCTGTAGTCGCTCCGCCTCTAGATTTCTACCCATGTTCAGGCAGCTGAGGTAGGAATTTCACATGAGAACTTTAAATTATGTGATCACTGAAGCCCTAGTTTTTTCCTTTTGAATGTAAAATAACATTGCAACCACTGATCAATTATTCTATTTTGAAGGACACATTTTTGTCACATTATCCTCGTTTTTATGTCTTATTTGGGACTTGTAACATTATCCTTATTTTTCCTGCTGCGCCTCAGCGCAGCAGGTAGTTTAAAGTTGCTCAGAAACGGTTCTTCTGTGGATTCTACTCGCTAAAGATGAATTTTAGCATAAATGCGTGTGGACAGTGCTTTAAGATAGAAGTTGCATGATTTGTGTGTGATCTTTTCTTTTGAAAGACTTCACTTCTAATCTATGTAATTACGCATGTGTTATACATGGGCTCTTGCAAGTTGCAACTTCAAAACCGGTAATTCTTTTTAATTCTTCATAGTTGACTCATGACTAATTTCTTCGTTAGCACATACAACTTAGCAGTGTGTGAAGCAAAAGCAGCCAGCGACAATTAAAGGAACGTGATAACCAGCTATTGCAGTAAGTTACTTCTTCCAACTTCAAAAACCATTGAAAATCAATTAAAAAAGTAATTTGAACGAAGTTTTGCACAAATTTTCGCAGTGTTAGTTAGCAGAACCCACTCATCTATTAACGAAATAGGCTGCGCAGCAGGTTTACAATTTTAGAAAATGTTCGTCCGGCGAAAACTCAATTGTTTGCATAAAGTATTGCTTGTTATGTCTTAATTAGGACCTTATTCTATTTTTTAATCGGAGCATTTTGACAGATGAAAAACACTGTCAGTTCTTTTGAACCAATATAGCTTCTGTTATATAACAAGTTTTTTCTGCACTATTTTGTTTAAACTAAGTAGTCAACCTTCTTGAAATTGAATGTCTTCCTTGCAATGTTTCTATCACTTGTTTTTGTTGGATTGATAATTTGAATACACACTAAGTTGTGTTGTTATAGATTTACAATTGAAGTTGAGAATTTTTGAAAATTGAATTTGAATAAATTGAAAATTGAAGCTGAAATCAAAATCATTTTATGATGTGTGTTTACATTAATTACCTTGTATCTTGTTTGGTTAGTAAAATTAAGAAATGAAACCTCTTTTTCAAATTCTTAGTGAATTTTTTCTGGTCTGTTTACTGTCTCTCTGCGCATATTCATTATTACCTAACTGTCATTGTAGAATCACCAAATTTAATTATATAACACATATAACTAATCTTTACAGTATTCTAAATAGTAGGCTTACTACTAGAGTGAAAAATTGTCACGGTTGGGTTTTTTCCAATGGTTCTGCATTTAACACATTGAAATGTATCTAATATATATCTACTCCATAGTTGCATAGAGTTTGAACGTGTAACTGATAGGATTGCTCTACTCTCCATTCGATCTACAGTTAGAGAACATAGCCCACATTAGTTTAAATATCCGTAGTTGTGTTTGTTTTTCACTGGGCCCACAGTTGCCCACAATGTGGGCTGCAGTTCAACTCTTAGTTTCCTTACTGCTAACACATCAACACATCATGAATGAACGAATGAATGAATGCAGTAAAGCCATACCAACCTAATTCACTCCAACTAACAGAAAAACTTTCGAGAAGATTGGATTACGGATAACTCGCTTCTCAACGTCAGAAATGAGCAACTGTGCGTCTTTTGGGGGCGGCTGATGTCGCGCAAATTGATACCAGCTAGAAAGTAGAGTCAACAGATTAAAAACTCAAGTATTGTATTCACGTCGTTATGATCAACCTCAGCGTCCATTATAAAAATTCAAGTCGGCGGGTCCTGAAAAGAAACCAAAAGAATAGAATAGAAAGGCAAAATGTCAGGATCGGACAAAGTCTAGCAAAGTTTGCTAACTTTTTGCCATCTTTTGACCAAGCTTTTGCAATTTTGGAACTCAAAATTAAGGTTAAATTGTTAAAAATAGTTAGATTGTCGCACTTATTTGAATAGAAACAACAGAATCATACAGAGTGTTTGTCTGAAATTACATTCGTAAAAAAGTCCCAGTAAATACAACAGGAATCACTTTTATAGAAGATAAAGATTTGTAGAAAATATGGCGCGGCGGGAAGGCCACAAATTTCCGATTTTTGACTGAAACGTTTTTTCTTAAGGTGCTGGTATCGCTTTGTGTAAATTCGACCCTACAAGCTTCAATTCTTTATGAAAGTACCTGAAACTTTCCAAATACATTATTTTCGTGCTCTTTAACATTCTGGGACCAGTCCCGGATTTTTAAGTGTAAAGATAAGAAAGTTTTGGTTTTAGCCCTTATTCTCTTAGTACATAGTCGCTACACCGGATTGGTTGTTATGGCTGGAAAGAGGGCACCAAAATGAACATTTTTGCTTTTACAACTTTTGTGCTACCTCTCGTGGTTAAGGCAGTATAAGCCAAAAACGATTTTTGGGGTCAAAAAATGGCCATTTTTGACGAAATCAGTTTTTTCAAAATTACCGCCAAATCTTACAGACAATTTCGGCTTATTTATACTCAATCGATACACCGTCCAATTGCCCATTTTATCAATACCTATTCGCTGGAGTTCGTTACTTTATGCTAGGAAATTCGCCGAAAAACCATTTTGGCAAAATTGCGATTATTTTGCTTTGAACATTGATTTCTCAAAAACTGCCCAATGGATTCGCGTGATTTTTGGCTGAATGAAAACTAGCCCTATTGCGGAGGGACATTTTTCTTGGTTTGAGCTAAAACTTCTCCAGTTGTGAGAAAACTGAATAGAAAGTTGCGAAATTTCGTGCCATCGCGCATTTGCCGGATTTTCTGGAGTACTGAGACTTGTTGAGCCAAATCCAAAAAAATGTCCCTCGGCCCACATGTCCTTCGTATCATGGCACAAGAAAAAATTTTGGCCGATTCTACAGTTTTGAGAAATCGATGTTCAAAAATTTTTGGTCTGTTTTCAGTCTGTCAGCATGTCGGAAGTTTTTTGTTCTTTTTTGTCAATTTTGCTAGTTTCGTAAGCTCATGTTAATGTACAGATTATAAGCTTTAAAACGATGTATAAAGCTCTTTCCAACTCCCAAAATTGCGAAAGTTATAGTGTTTCGAAAAATCACCACAAAAGCACTGCACAAAAGGATACCAGCACCTTAAGCGACAAATTAAAATCTAAGATAACAGACAAATCTTGCTAACAGCTATAAAATTAACCCTTCTTAGAAAAAATACGCAATAATGAAATGGAAACAGATTTGTTAATAAGGACTCAGGTCTGCATTCTTTGAAAAGGGCTGCGAAACCTTGGAAAGAACTGCTGAAGCAGTACATTGATATCCATTCCTTGCTCAGGTAATGAAGTGGTCAATGACCGCTGAAGTGGCGGTCATTGAGGTGGCTGAGTGGGAAGCTTGACCCTTCCTAATGGAAATGGCCTGCGAGATGCTCGGCACATTAAGGCCGAAATCTCGGGGGGGGGTACCGCTTACCGTTGTTCAGCATGTGTTTATATGCGTTTGAACTAAAACGCATCTGATTTGCTAATCGCCTACCTTATGTCAAAAATACATGAAATAGCGTATCCCCCCCCGAGATCTCGGGGGGGTCCCGCTTAGCGTTGTTAAGCGTGTGCAGTCGAAGTGAAAAGCCTCAGCTGCCGTAATCCTCATCAAGGTAGGCGATTAGCCAATCAGATGCGTTTTAGTTCAAACGCATATAAACACATGCGGAACAATGGTAAGTGGTACCCCCCGAGACTTCGGCCTTAATGTGCCGAGCATCTCGCAGGCCATTTCCATTAGGAATTGCAAAGCTTCCCACTCTTGGTATTATAAACTTTTGGTACAGGCGATGTATCTATCATTTGTCTGACTTATCAACATTTTATGGTAGTATATGGGACTACCATGTTTTTGACATGTCAGAAAAGTCGGGAGACGACGTTTACGAGGGTACACTGACAGTCCCAGTCACTCTAACAACTTATATTTTTCAGTCTGGTACGTATATGTAGCAGATGTAGTCATTTGACTAAACAGTAAACAAGTCACATTTGATGTTCACAATTAAAAATGGGCGGTTCGTTCGGGCCGGAGCTGCGAAGCTTTGGTACGAAACTTTGGCTATGACTGATGGGGAGAAGCAAAGAAACGCATATAATGGGAAGACCATTGACGCGCCCGGAGAGAAGAAGAAGAGAGAAGCTTTGGTACCTGTTTGTACTGGTGTTCGGCTATCCAGCAAGTGGCATGCTTGGTACCGGTTCATGAATTGGACGTGGCAGTCCCAGCTTAATTTTAGTATAATACTTAAAAGTCCCTATCTCAATGGTTAATTTAGGTTGCTTTCAATCCCATTCGATAATTAATAAAAACACTTTCTGATTATGAAAATACTCCTCCTCCTCCTCCCGTAGCCAAGAGTCAATCCAGAGACAATTTGCAAAAAGATACTGCCCAAAACAGTACACAATCACTTCCTAGACAAACGTATCTTTTTCGGACACTGACTAAGACATGCCTCATGATGTTGAGTTCGATTATGTTGGGATCTTGGTTGATTGACTTCAAGAAGTCATTATCAGTGCTGTTGTGGAGCGATTTTCCAATGCCCCAAACATCTGAACTTGAACTGGCTTCCACAAAATGGCCCTTTTTGAAGTAGGGCAGGAGGATTCACTCCTTGAGAGCAGTGTTATGGGAGAACTCAGCCAGAATGATGGATACCTTACGCCTGTTCCATGAGTCCATGTTTCTTCCAATCTCAATTTTCGGTCAATTCAATTTTGTTCAAAATCAATTCGATTTTATTCTAGCTGGATCGTCCATTGCCATGATTGAGCTGGGATCCAAGCCGAAGTCGAGAAACTTTTGGCAGACATAATACATAATAGCCAGAGTACATAATGATAATAGTATGACAAGCGTCACACTCTATGCAGTGAAGGCCAAAACTATGCTATGCGCGCTATCGGCTGACCCCCCCACGAACTGACCCCATCTCACACCGCCCCTATATGGGTACGTGGTCCAAACGGGGGTCGCTCACTACTTTGCATAATTACAAGCTGAAATTAATAGGGGCCCAATTTGGGGAGGGGATTTAAGCGTGTATGTTTAACACTTGTATGTAGAAAGCATGCTAAGCGAGTGAGCGACCCCCGTTTGGGACTATGTACCCATATAGGGGCGGTCTGAGAGGGGGTCAATTCGTGGGGGGGGGGTCAGCCGATAGCGCGCATAGCATAGTTTTGGGCTTCACTGCATAAAGTGTGACGCTTGTCATACTCTTATCATTATGTACTCTTGATAATAGAAAGTTCAGCGCAGTTGTACTGGACACATCCAAGGTGAGATTCGTGCGCCAGAAGTAGCTGAAGGGAGGGTAGCGGGTGTAGAAGGCATGGAAGTGGCATCTTTCCCACACTCAGCAGATGACAAAAGCACGAATCTAGGTGGAATCAGTAGTAACAAACTTAGTTGGTCATGAAATGCTGCTCCTGGAACAATGCGGCAGTAAAGGCCTTGCAGAACTGGAATTTCCGAGAACCAGTGTTCAATGCATTTACCACATAATTGTAACACTTCTCCAATTCTTGATGGCATTGAAAGGGGCAAGGGTGATGCCCATCCGGTCAGGCTCATCTAATAGCTTGGCAAAGATAGAAGAACTGTGGCATCAACCACAGCTTCACCGACCAGATCCGAACCCTGTCGCGACAGTTGACGGCGGTCAGAATTGTACAGAGGCACCTTGGGTGGAAACATTTCTTGCTTGCTTGCCAGAAAAAAACAAAAATGCCACAAATAAATCAGATATCGTCATAAGAAGGCAAACGTTGTTTTCCAACTGGACAGCAACTCATATTTCGTATGACCTTACCGAATTGTTCACAGTCTTCCAAATTTTCATTCAAATTATGCACTCGTCCGTTTGCTGGAGGTACCCAGTTGATCAATTGGTTGTTGAATTCCACCAGGCGCTCCTGCAATCGTGGGCATCCTTTTCTCGGCAGTATAGTGGTGAATGTGATGTGAAGAATACTGACGGGAAGTCTTCACACAAAACCAGCTATTAGCCATCGTAAGCGAAGACCACGTAGATAATTGACAATTTCATAGGAAAGCAAGCGATAGAAAATCAACGAAATGAGATCCACCAGCTTGATCATTTTTTCCCATTTTCCTGGATCCCTCTTCAACCAGTTGGATCCTCTTCGTTGAAATTCATTGGTGCCAGCAACTACCGCGATTGCTCGGACAATCCGCGGAGTCAGCAGTGCATAGATTTGGTGCAGCACGCGCAAGACCAGCCCTCTCCTCACCAAAGAGTCGCCAAAGAGAACACGGTCCATGACGTATCAGAGAAATAAGTAAACACTTGATACAAATTAATCTGCAAGACAAAATAGGTATAATGTAATGTGGTGTAATGTGTGTATCAAATAAACAAGGTATCTAATTGTCTGACAGATGTTTGAATCTTTTTCTTGTACAGATATGCACCAAATTACGGACTTTGACCATATTCAGACAAAGACTCGAACTTGGCACATGTGCACCAAGCAAGTCCTCGTCTCCGTCTGACTGTTAGAAACTTGGCATTGGTACATACATGTACCAATCGGTGGAATCTAACAGAAGTCAGACGGAGTCCTAATCTGGCTAGGCACACAAATGTACCAAGTCAGTGCAGGATTCTGTCTGACAGCTGATAGAAGCTTATATCTGGTACATTTTGTACAAACGTATGTGGATTAACAACAGGCGGCTGGTTCGGGCCAGAACTTCTAAGTTCTAGTGCTTGTTTGTACAGGCGTTCGGCTACCAGAGGCCTGCATTACGGCCCGCGGGCCGGGCCGACCACCAAAGTTCACAGGCCGGGGCGGGCCACGGGTCGAAGCTCACGGGCCGCGCCGGGCCACGGGCCGAGTGTCCGGCCTGCTTCCATTACTTTTGCGAAATTTTACTAGAGAATAATAACTCAAAGGTTTAGCTTCGAAAACTTTTATGCTTTTTGAACATATTTTGTACACATTAACATGACTTCAAAAATTAGTTTCTGCATGTGTATTTGTTTCATAAATTATTATTATTATTTCATAAATGTTACTTTTCTATTTAAATTATATTTAAATTAAATAGTCAACTAATTGCTAAATAAATGTTGGGTATCCTTTAAATTCTCTTTGTCTATCTCTTTGTAATAAGGTGAGTCCTTTATGCTCATTTTCTGAATCGCCTAGAGTACTCAAAAATATCATTTCAGATGTAGTCCTACACAACTCTATGGTTCAGAAATGTGGAAAAACCACTTTTTGCTGATAATTGCAAAATTTGGTGCTCAAAATCAATGGCAGATCTCTCAATTCATTGACATAAGCTTTGCGATTACAATATAGAAACACCGAACTGAATTTCAATAATAAGTTCGGATTTTTTGACATTTTGCATTTTCAGAAAAAATGAAAGTTTTGCGGGCCGGGTCGAGCGGGCCAAAAAATTTGACGGGCCGGGCCGAGCGGGTTCACGGTTTCCAGGCGGGCCGAATAAATTTTTCACGGGCCGGGCCGCAAACATTCGGCCCGTACAGGGCTCTACTATCCACCAAGTCGCTGACCCACTTGGTACCTGACGCCCAGCCGGTTCATGAATTGGAAGTGGCAGTTCAATTCTTGGCCAACTCCTATCTTAAAATTTCAGTATGATTATTAAAAAATCCCTAGCTCATAAAAAGATTCAGTAAATATTTAAATCAGTTTGGCAAATAAATTTTTAATCAATTAATTTTGAGTGCAAACGAAATTATAACTTCAAAGACCAATTAAGAAATCAAAGCTTTGGACAGATAAAAACTATTAATACAAGAGTAAAGTAGAAGGTAAAACGAAAAAACTGTTAAAAATAAAACAAGAAAAAGAACATGTTTTATACAATATGGTAAAACAATGTCACATTGGTTACATGGTTACGATACAATAAAAAACGCAAATAGAAAAGAGAAATGAAATGCATCGTATGGTATAGCAAGGCATGGCCATGAACGCAGAGGTAAGTTAGGTGACAAAGCCAGTGTTTCATTCAGAAGAATTAGCGCGACAGATTTTCCGACCTAGAATTTTGGAAGCATGTCCATTTACAATAGCATCGACAGAGCTGTTTTATACATTCAGAGAACTACAAGCAACGCTTTGTTGGTCGAAATGAGCATGCATTCAAGAATTCAGAGATTGGAGGCACTGGGCATACTTTGCCTTGCATTTGTAGCTCGGGCACGGGCAAAGGATATGTTGAACGGTTTCTCGACGGCTATCATAGCTGACTAAAATTTCAGTATCAGTGGGGATGTTATGTATTGCCCTGAAAATTAATGTTGGCGTCCTCTCCCCCTGGTCATTCAAAAAGTAGCGTTTTTCAGGTTTCACGTTGGAGCAGGTGGCACTGTGGTTTACAAATCGACAAAGTGTTTCGTTCAAATAGAAACGCTGCTCATTCTTGTCAGCGGGAATATGTCATCATGGTACGTCTCTTCCCTCTTGTCAGCCGGAATAAGTCAGCCGGCCCCTCAACTTGAACGGTCGACTCAGTCTGGACAACTTCATCAACCAAAGAATTAACAGCTGCATTAGGAGCATTAAGTCGATTCTCGCGAGTTTTATTCTCGAGTTCCGGGTCAGTTGTACTGGAATGTGGCTGTTGGGAGGGTAGGCATTGCTGTCTGAGGAGGTGGGAGAGTTCTGAGATTTAGATTTGTTGTTTTCGTTTCTTTTTAGGAGGCCCCTTAGCCTTAGGAGAATTTGACAGTTCTGGGCTACTGTCAAAAAGAAGTCACCTGCTCTTTCTAACCATATCGAATCAATTCATCCATCAATTTAAGCTCGTGTCCGTAAAACTTGAATCAAATTGCTTGGCAATATATAACATAAAGGATAAGCAACCTAAAACAGAAGAAAAAGTTGTTGTTGTTGTGATTTTTGCGGTTGCACAGGTACAGTTTGTTATTGTTGTGTTTTGAGACGATGCAGCATGGTACCAAAGCTTGATCTGAATCATGCTACAGTCTGTTAGGTGGCACCCATATGTACCAACACACGACTCCGACAGAATTCAGACACAGTCATGGACACCAGTTGGTGGTACACTTTTGTACCAACTAAGATTGACTGTATCTGAATTCTGTCTGAGTTCAGATACTAAAAAGAAGACAAAACAAAACAAAACAAAAACTTTAAACAAAAGTTTAAAAAATTAGAATTTAGGAAAAAATTAAAAAGAATATTTTCGAGTCCCACCAGTTGCCCGATTTTTTCGGGTGCATGGTGATGTGCCAGTTTCTTTCATTCTTTAAGGTGGTGATTCCCTTTGGTCACATAAAGTTTGCACCATTATTACTCATTCATTACTTGGAGTTAAGAAGCCATTTTTATATCAAAATGTAGCTTGACATTTTCTCTTTTTAATGCATGCCACGAAACTAATGTTACTTTTCTAAAATATTTTTAACACATCTTAGAAGAAGTATAATTTTCCAGAATTTTTGCAGACTCAAGTAAATTTTTTCGCGAGACATCGGTTATATCATTCGATACCTCCATCAAATAGCTGGGGACGATTTTTTATTTTTTGTGAAATCGCTCTTCGTTATAGAGAAATAAGCTGAAATGTGTGCGTAACTTGTATTTTGCCAACTTTTCCCAAATTTGTCAAGCGATTACTATAGCTAGAAAGCAGCAATCGGGGCAACTAAAAAATCGTCCCTGGGTATATTTGTGCAGAACACATTTCTTCAGTAGCAGCCCTCCAACTTGCATGGTGAATGCTCCACAATCTTTGGAAAAAAATTGGTCGTGTTTTTGCAAAAACTACATTTTTTATGATAGCAGCCTACAGGATAGCAGTTGGAAGACGATCATGCGTTGGATAATTTGTCCCTGTGAGACCTTCAGATCGACGACCTTAGTTTGATTTTACGACTTGCGTGGTTCAAGAAATGTTTGATTATTTGATTTCTGCAAAAATGACAAGTTTTCGACGCCAAAACAAGAAAATCGGCTATATCTCACGGTAGAGAAAAGCTAGAAACTTGCTTTAAAAAGCAAAAATGTGAAGCTTAATGAGATCTTTCGAATGAATATAATCATACCTATATACCTTCTGCCAAACGTTCAGAAGTTGGGAAAAACCACTCTGACCGGAAATCTCGAATGTTTGAATCGGGATTGCGCGGATTGTGTTAGAACGCTAAAAGAACTTATTTCGGAAAGTTTCATCAAATTTCATCTTGATTTACGCCGCCAGATAACAATATGTGCCCAAAAGGAATCAGCACCTTAAATAGTTATATAATTTTGAGTTAGTTATTTTTGTTTCAAATATAATACTTTCATATGTAAGGCCAATCATGTTGTAATGCTTGCAATGCTTGTAATGCTCTAAGTTATGAAACGCCACAAGAACATATAGATCAGAATATAGTTTCATGTCTGTTAAGTGACTGCAGGGACTTAAACCCGGAACCACCCATCACCGAAGGCCACTGAGAAATGGCCACGTAAAAAATTAAAAACAGGAATGTAAATATTTTTAATTTGAAAATTGGAAAAAATTGGAAATTTTAAATTGAAAATTTGGGAATATAAAATCAAAGCTAAGTTTTAAAGTTTGCTAATTAAGAGTGACTTCCCCTTCAGTTGAAATCTAGGAGGTTACGATAAGGAAGGCATAACAGATGTCAGGCAGCCATCTATTCTAATAAAAACAAATGAATAAATAAAGACTGAGCCTGTCAGAAAGTCAAAAGACTGTAGTCCCGTGTTAGGCTCAGCTTGCAAAGAGAGCAACTGCTCTCGACGAAAGAAACTTTAACTGATCTAAAAATTTTCTGGTGCACAAGAAGTCCGCTAACAGGGAGAAACGGAGAAACAGAGAGAAGGCGGAGAAAATACAGGGGGAATCTCACTGCACGTGAGGCACATGCGCAGATTTCTTAGGCTGCTAAAGATAAAAACGCAATAGTGATGTAGAAACAAAGACGTAAGTGGAAGTATAAACAAACTTATGCAGCAGCTCTACACTGTACAAAATTTCCTAGCTATTATCTATTTTTTGATGATCACTGTTGTCATTCAAGAAATAGATAACAGTTATCAGATATTAAAAATATCAGTTAGCTATTATTTCGGGATTGATTGAAAATCTAGAAAATTAGATAACAGTTATCTAATATTGTTGGCTAATATCAATCTTTTTAATTTGGGCATTAGTACTTCAACGGCAATTGCTAACCTGTACGTATTGAATATTGTTGATAGTTGCAAAATTTTTTAAACTTAAAGTAATTTAAATTGTATTGATTGTAACCAATTTTAACAGTTTTTGGCGTTTTATGATGATAGCGGCAATAAGCAACATGGGAGTAGGAGGAGAGATTGCTTTAATAGCTATGAAACTACACTCAAAATTGCACCTACACTCAATTTTTACTGATAGTAGAGGGGGTAAAGTTGGATCCTATTCTAAACTTTCAGACACAGCCTGAAGCCAGAACTGGACGGCTTTCCCCAGGCCCCAGGCCCGGATTCCGAGAAATACTTTAATCAATCCGCACTGGACTTAGGTCTAAACTGCACTATTATTATCCGTTTTTGGCGCTAGGACCAGACATGTGCAGGAGGAGAAATTCTGGGGGGGTGAGCCGGCGGAAACCCGGACTTTTCCGGTTTTTTGCCCGAAAAACCGGAAAAATGTGGATTCTGGGGGGTGAGGGACCCCTCTGGGGGAGTGAGCTCCATGTCTGGGGGGATGAAAATTTCCCCCCCCCCAACCCCCCCCCCCCCCAAGCACATGTATGGCTAGGACAGATGACAGTAAAACTAAGGATGAGAGCCAACTATGAGGGGGTTGCGGAAGTTTATAGTTCAATGCTTGAAAAGCTGGTTCGCCTTTTGCCACTTAATATACTGGTTTGATGCACAAAATGAAAGAATTCCACAATGTAGCGTCCCCTAAAGCCATTTCAAGTTGATGTTGTTGGGTAGAAACTCTACATACGGTGCATAGAGAGTCTGTTACGTCCTGACCGACGTGTGCTCTGTTGTACCGTATAAAAGTATCCTTAAATGCGTTGCAATTTTTTGCGGCATGCGAGGAACGCGAAAAAAATTTAGACATTATAGGTATACATTGCATACGAATGGACGATAAATTTTAGGAACTGTGGTTGACCCAATGAGTTCTGATTTCCTCCACCTAATGCATCTAGCACTGTCTCAACTTGTGCGAAATATACAAGAGATTTCGTTACTCTTTGCGTTCGTAAAATCGTAAAGCTAGATTATATTCAAGATGATAAAGAATTTGTGCATGTGAATACGCTTAAGTACTTTGGCAGAATCGTTTGACACTTTGCGTATACAACTACAACTTTACAAGACTGTCGTTTTACTAAGACGTGTAAGAAGTTAGGTTGCTAAGCCTCGCTTCAGAGTTTACAAATGCTAGAAGGGTTTCTTGAACTATGATTGCTGGTTGCTCCAAAAATTCTGAGCGTGACCTCATGGCTCCAAGCCACGCCTTGACTCCAATCTACACGCAAATATAAGCGCCTGTTGGTGTTTGTGAGTGCGACTTCTCTACAATAGACGGCAAACAGCTAAAACGGCGGCGACGCGCGTTTACGTAGGTCGACTAGTATCTCTGTGCATTTACGACTATGAAGGCACCATTACTCACCATTGTAAGCGTATTTTGAATTAAGTAGTGTCGTATCAAAAAGGGTTTCATTTCGGAGTCGACAAGTCTAAGCAACCCTTAGGCAACTTTTCAAAAAAATTGGAGACGGAAATGCTTTAATCCTATTTAAGCTGTAGCTTTTCAGAACTCTTTTCAGAACTTTCAGAAATTTTGTTAGTAATCCTTTCTGTGAGACCACCCCCAAAACACCGAAATTGAAAATTCGATATATATACGGTTTTACGGAGATACGGTTTTTGGCCGATAACATTAAACAGCTGCAAAGTGAACGTTTGTGCCAAAAAGAAAAGTTTTTTAGAATTAAAAGCCATCGATTGATATAGATATTGTGCATATTTGTAAAGTTCGAAAATTTTCGAAAAATGCCACATATTGACAAATTTCTGGGGTTGCCTGACAGAAACGATTACTGTAAAAGTTAGAAATAACATTTGTAATGAACCGAGTCGGGTTGAAACAGAAAATGTGACCAATTTGATTTGATTTAGAAAGTGGGGTCGTTTAGGTTGGCAGTTCACTTACACGGAAGGTTAGCACGTTTGCCTAAGCGGACAAACTTATGTACCAGATTCCCGAAAGGTAGTTTGCCAAAATCGGGGATCTCTACAGCTAACCTGACAGGGGTATTGCTGTGAGTTCGTTTAGTTGGTAACCAACAGAGAACGGCGAGAGGGGTCGATTCTCGCTCTATTTGTTCACTGCCGAAATCAAATAGAGGGCCTTGACACGCAGATCGAAGGTACAAACTCAAATCTTCTCTCTGTGAGAGGTTCTAGTCAGATCTCTGGCGAGATCTGAGAAAACTTACTGTTTGTTTGGAAGATCACACCCGGATCTGTAGGTTACTGGTTCACAGTCTTGTTTAAACACTGCACTCTGTTTAATATGTTTCTGACAATTACTGACAAACTGAGTACTACATACAATAGTGGTTATAATAATATTAAATACACTGTATAATAATAATAATAATAGGGGTACCAAATACAAGTATACTGACAAATGCTATTAACGGTCAATATACCAGAGTTGCCAGACTCTCTACAGGGTGGATTTGGAATAATTTAGGTTATACACGTTCAGCAAAGGGCTGGACTCTTCTTCAGGTTACTGTTATATCTCTACTTCTGCTATGACTCAACTCTAGGACCTAACTCAGTTCAACTACTGGTGTCCTATATGCTTTATGTGCGTGTTATGCTAGTGCACTCTCTTTATCTGTCTTTTACAGTACCAAAGGACCAAAACCAATATTAATAATAATAATAGTAATAATAATAATAATAACAATAATAATTAATAATAATACAATAGAGGGTGGGCTCGGACTCTGGGTGAGCTCTCAGTTGCTGCAAAGTAGTCGCTAGGACTCCACAGCCCACTTTAGAGATTGCTATCGGAGAGGTTCCTGCAGATCTACTCCAATCCAAGAGGATCAGACAATACAAGGTTAGGAGAAGGGGGGGAAATGTACCGGGAGATAATCGGTTAAAGTTAAACAATTAGATTAAAGTTCAAGATTAATTTAGATCTGTCTTCTATCTCTTCTGTCAGCTTCTTAGATCACAATCGTAACTTAGCTTTAAAGCAGAGCAGAGTGAGTGCCCACTCCCAACAGGTCGACCAAAGCATAGCTCATCATTTTTCAATCGGTCAAAAGAGAATAATTAGTTCAATTTACGTATCAAGAGTTCGATCCGAACTTTAGGCTGGAATAGGGACTAAGTTCCAGTTTTCGATTATATGATAGGTTTTGGTTTTCCGCCCAATGATCTCGGTGCTTACAGGGTTCCTCTCTGCCTCAAAGTTTCAGTTACTCTCTAACTCGACTGGAGTACCTACAGTTAATTGATCCAAATGTTCCTGACTGATTCTGACTTCTGAGCTCTTCCGGCTCCCACTAATAATACTAAATCCAAGACTGATAGTCACCACAATTCGACCAGAGGCACGATTGACGTCTTCAGGCGAGAGATCCGTTGATTTCGCACCTGAATCAAATGGGTTAAAACCCATTAGTTACACAGTTATGGTGCGGGAATCGAACCCAGCAACCATTATTCACTCTTTTGGCTTTCAGATCTTAAGCATGAACTTGTCATCCTGAAATTGTTGAAACGTTTAAAACTCGCTAATTTTAGTGTGAAATTTTGAAGGCTTTTATGTTATCTCTGACTGTAAAGACCAGGTTTGCAGAATGTAATATTTCGGGCAATTTCCTGCACTATTGTGCAGGAAATTTGCGACTAACACGTTTCTGTAACAGACATTCTGCGGCTGTACTGTCCAGAATTACCACAACTGAGTCCAAGTAATTCTGGATCTCTGATCACAAGCAAGAACCCAATATTTAGATCAAATTGATGGTTACGTCCATGATTTAGCTATTGCACAGAAATGACACCATAAATGTAGTTTTGGTTAGTTTAGGACGATTTCTGGTCCCAAACTGCAGGAAGTACCCATTTCCTGCATAAATTGATTCAAAACTGTAATTTCAACATTAAACTATAAGCTAGTGCATAAACGTCAGTTTTGTTGCGATTGGAACATAGTCTGGTACATATTAATTATTAACCGTACGTAACTAGCAATTGTATATCCTATTTCTGGGTTACTCTATTCAAATCAAACGCCATGTGTGCAGTAATTGATTTATTTCTATTTTTATTGGTTTATAGCCTATTTTTGTGGCCTAAACTCGACGGATGCTAAGATGTCGAACGCAATTCCGTCCCATTGAACTAAGTTAAGAAACATAGCACTGACAAGCGTAAAGATCACAATATTACGTATTCCAAATAGGAGCAGCAATAACCGCAGATTTTAGGCGGAAATCGTGATAGTTAAAGTAATCAATACAGTAATTTTACCTAAACTGACTTCTTACGTAGGCCTAGGTAAATTCAATAAAGAATGCAGGAGATTTGAATTTTCAGCCAAAATAATGTCAGCATTGTACCATCCGAATTAATCACAGCGTCCTTTTGTTGCGATTCGTCCGCCCTATCACGTAAGGCTGCCTATGCGGACGAATCGAGGACTTCCTGGGCATTATCTGATGGTTATGACCTAATCCGGGGTCCCCTTGACCCTAGGCGTGGATTCACTACCTCATTTGCATATTTTCACTCACACCTCAATTATGTACATTAAGACTACATTCCGACACCCATTCAGTCCAATCGGACTCACACACATCACTAACTAAATCTAGCTTCTAATTATGCAATTTCCTGCTTATAATCTGACTCCTAGATAATTATTTCGTAATGCCCGTAACACCACGGGTACTGGGAACAGAAAACACATATACACACAAACACATATACTCTTTTACCTTCGATTGCTTCATTCAACATACAACCATTTATTTATTACAAACTTAGCTAAAGACGTACATTCATATATTTTTACGTAACATTCTTACCGTGCCACAGCTGACACACTTACACAACATTTACACAACATTCACACTTACGTACTGTTTTGTTAACATTTGGGTGACTGCTAATCAGATCCACCCTTATCCTGCCTAATACCATAATAACAGTCACACCCGGCAAACTTCAAGACCTTTATAGCACAAAGGAGTTTACATGAGTTGCCTCATTCATACACTCATTTTCACACTTTCATACACATCACACACACACACACACACACACACTAATTTTGCTCCTTCGTTCTCATTCTTGCAGTTCTCACAACCTTCGTCGAACAGAAGGAGTTTATGTGATCTGCATCACGCATACAAACATACACAGAACGGACATTCACACACACACACACTTTCACATATTCTAACTTAGCTAATACCTCTTAAATTCCTGAAATAAAACATAATTACTAAACATAATATTACCATTATTAATCATGTTAAGCAATCCTAACCGCTAACTTTTCTATCTCTAATCTAAATTCTAGGTACTTCCCTAAACTATTGGTTTATGCACATTTTGGGAATTTTCTGTAAGAGTTGCTGTTTTGTTTACTTGAACTTTGGGAAACTTTGGAACTTGGTAACTCGGTTTTTAGGAAAATCTAATGTTTGCCTCGCTTGAAACAAAGTTTAATCGAAACTTGTGAAAGCCCGAGTGAATAATAATTGCTAAGCAATTATTATTAAACAAAACTATAAAACGTATTATGTTTTAATTTACTGAATAGAGGAAGCCGGCCATTCCTCCTCAAAACTCAGAATTATTAATCAACAAAGTAATGTAAAAACTCAAGGTTTTAGATTCAGTTCGAAAATAACCTATATTTTAGAAACCTGACAATTTTGGAAGCCGACCTAACGCTGAAAATAAAACAATTACAAGAACAGTGACTTTTAGATCGTTAGCGCCTTCGTTACAGAATATGGCCGGCAACACCTAGTTGCCGGCTGTGAGGTGAAAAGATCCCTATAACTAGCTTAATTAAATTAGGGTCGTAATTAAGGGACCCTCTATCTCAGGCTCAAAAGGTCCCCGCTCAAATCCCGTAAACTACAAAACCCCCATAGCCACGAGGACCTTCTTCAGAATAAAAAAACTTGGCCTCAGAGGCCGTGACTTGGCAAAAAGGAAAGAATGGGCCTCTTGCCCGCATAAGTATAAAAAATGGCCCAGGGGCCGAAAAAATAGCAAATATCTCTTTTTGTCCTAGCCAGTAAAGTTGGGTCGGGCATAATGAACCCAAAGACCCCTCAAGTTGTAAGTGTTCGTCGACCGTTCTTTTCTTTCTGGCCTGAAGGCCAGAAAAATGCAGAGTGATTTTCTTGAGTTTTGGGGGGAAATGGTGTGTGTTATCCCCACGTGCTGCAAACCACAGCCCGCTTCTGGGGACAACACACAAGAGAGTTGGAAATTTTTGCGACCTACTTCTACAAATGTGAAACGAACACTGAAGTGAGTTTTGAGGTTGGCCACTGAGCTGACAGCTCCCTGACAGCTCAGTGACAGCAAAGGAGACGGGAAACTTCTTTGATTTTGGGTGGAAGCTTCTAGAAGTTTCTAGAAACTTCCAGAAGCTTCCTATCTTTTACACATGATGTTCCAGGCTCTTTTTGGGCCTGGTGGTCAGTTGGGGTGAAGATTAACGATAATGGCGAAATATTGCCCCCAACTGACCACTTTTCTGATTAATTTCTGGGTCCGAAACTTTCTAGAATTTTATAAAATTTTGGTTAGCATGTAAATGCAACCAAAGGGGGAAGTTTCGGACCTAAATTTCAACTTTCACGAATTCGGCTGAAACGGGGCTTAAAAATCTGGCCAATCCCGGCCGATTATGGGAAAAATAATTTTAAGTGACATCTTTGGGCACATTTATATGTCTGTTTTCAACTTCTTAATTTTCTTTGGCTTCTCTTGTCCTAGGCCCCTACTTTGAAATTTCAGGTAAACATTTGGCCACAAACAAGAGAAGAAGAGAAGCCAATTCTCTCCTGGCCTCTTGGCCCAAAACAAGAGTTCAAGTGAGGACAAGCCTCACGTAGAGTGAATGAATGGACGTAGTAGTACTCCCACTACTACGCTGTCTGGGAAGCAGGCGGCTTCCCAGACAATGGAAAGGGAGTTCCCAAAAAGTTAAGACAAAGGTAGAAGAGTGCCAATTTTAAGGCAAACCTTTTAAAGAGGTAAGATTACGAAATTAGAAGTAATCTTACTAAAACATTTTCATTAATAACTCACTCATTTTTGGGAGTTAAAAGATGGGGATTGCATTTTGAAATCAGGAGAAAATTGCCTTTCCAATGAACCTAAGTTGTTTTCTAACTAAAAATTATTAAAATTAATTAATTAAGACCTAATTACTACTAACTAACTCATATAAACACTAGCTAATTAATTATAAACTTATTTTGTATTAAATAACTGCCTGTATACATATTTTAAGCCTAGCTAAGTGACTATCTTCCAATATTTGGCATTTTCTTGCCATAAAACCGCACTTTAGGGAATTTCTACGGGCTTAGAAACAAATTTGTGTAATTCTTTTCTGTGATTAGTAGCTAAAATTGCTTTGGCACGGATTTCTTAACTGCCACAGATGACAATATAATTGAAAAGGTCCCATCCCGGACCAATTCCGGATCAAAGAAGAGTACCCACTCTTCAAATGGATCTCCTGCCAATTCGCTCTGATTAATGGATTCTTTGATTTAGATATTAGTTTTATGTGTGCGTTCTGTTATTCTTGGTGTTCTAGATGGTGAGATATCCCTATTAAGCAATTAGATGAGTCTACTTCTATTATTAATTCACCCTTTGGAGTAAAAACCGGGATGTTAATTGCAGGTTTCAGTCTGGCAACTCTGATATTTTCTATCAAATACAAAATATCTATACAAATATGAGCTTAGACATTCGATTCTGGCAAACATGATGACACATAACAATTGCAATGATCTTCTATTTAACAGGATTTTGCTCGTTCTTTCAAACAATTGACTGGTTAACCAATTTTGACCCATTTTGACCATTAATGAAAGTCTTTTCATTACACATTTTGAAATAAGCTCTTCGACAAGTTTCAGATATCGTAGCTACAACATGAGCTATAGAACGGTTTTGGTTTGAGTAAGTTGTCGTTGTCAGAAGTGAAAAAGCCAAAGTTCCGGTTTCAGGCCATTTCCAATAGGAATTTGCAACTTTGATTAGCTGTAACTTTTTATTTCTGGACGAAATCATCTCAAATTTCAATGGATTGCGAACAGCACTAGCGAGCATAAATGGGAGAAATTTGAACGAAATTCGTGAGGGTAGAATTCGTGAGCCCCTCCCCTTAAATATTAAAATGTATCTATGCACATGTGGAATAACTGGTTGGCAGAACTGAATTTTTTCCATGATTTGATTAAATAAAACGATTCAGCTCATTATGAGCTTCAAACATGTATAGATCTCTATATAACTCCTAAAATGGAGTAAGTTATGATATGATATGAACATTTCCAAAACGGATATCCATTCCAAACGGTATATTTCCATTCTTACAGTCAGCTGCAATGTTATAAAAATTGCTGCATCAGCGAAGCATGTTTCACCCAGCTCTATCACATCAAGCAGTAACGTGTGTTACGCAAGTACTCGATACGCTGATACCGCAACGAGTACCTACTATATAAAGGAGAGAAACGAACAAATTTTTCACGTTTCATGTCAATATTTTTTGACATAATTGTTCCTACTGATTCTGTTTACAGAACAGTGGAAGCAATTTTTTCTGGCCATTAGAGTACCTTACGGGGTACCGATGGCAGGGTCAAAGCCCAATAAAAAAGGTGGCAAACCCTTTTTATTGGAAGCCAGCCAATTCAAATGGATAGCTAGCAACAAAACCTTTTGGTTGCTAATATCCATAGCGTTGGATGGCTGACAGTGGGTATTGTGGATACTTTAGTATCCAACAGGATGTCTCTCGTCCAAAAGTCTAAATCAAAATTAAACATCGAAAAGCATATTGATACGTATATATATCCGGTTCCTATCGTCGTGATGTGCGTCTTTGCGCCACGGTATTATAGAGCATATTCGTTCTGTCTTCCGCTATTATTATAGATTACACAAAAATAACAAATACCAGTCATCCTTTAATTTTAGGTACTAACGCTCTATTTTTCACGGATAACAGTTACCTTGGAATATAAGGTAAAGGCTATGAAAGGTAAATTGATAACAAGTCTCCAAATTAAACTGTTTGCTGCCATCTCAAATTTTTAGATAGCAGTTATCTAATTACTTGGGATGTCACAAATTCCCTATCTAAGAAAAATAGATAACTGTTATGCAATATTTTTACAGTGTAAGCAGCAAAGCCTCTACAGCCGAGTGGTGAAGGCAGCAGACTTGAAATCCTGAGAACAGAAATGTGAGAACCACACAGTCATTCATACCCCTGCATTTTTACTATTGTATGTATATAGTGTATTTGTAATGAA
>JASAND010021662.1:0-26754 GCA_030248195.1 Trissonchulus latispiculum
TAGACCCAACACACTTAATTTCAGCTAAATAAGGATTTTTATAATTTTTGATGCTGCATCAGCAAATCGGGTTTCATAAAATTTTCATAAGGAGTAATCTTTGACCGCCTATGGCTTTCTAACCTCTTATTCGATTTTTTTTAAATAACTTATTTACTTAACTACCTAAACTGTCTACCTGCCCTACAATGGTTGACCTATCCACCTACCTAAACCCAGTTTTAATTCGATGTGTTTCTATGTATTTTTATGTGTTTTATATTGTTTATATTATATGTTTATCTGTTTTATGTTTGTGTATTCTTATTGTACCCATACTTTGTTACCCCTCAGATATACAATTAGCCCTGAAGAGGACTGTTGGGATAAGGGGAGCAGAGATGGAGGCGAAGTTTGGTTCCCAGGGTTTGAGCAAGGCTGTCGATAAGTGGAATTTGTTTCTGGTCAACCATCCGAAGGTCTACCAAATCGGGTCCTTCTAAAACTCCCAAAAATGGTAATCCAAAAGTTCCTTTAAATTTAAAAGTAGCCGATCTTCCATCCTCGATAGCTGTTTCCGGGGTTAAGTAACTTGGCGCACTGTAGTCCCAAATTTCCACCTCATTACTTTGAACACTGAACCAACACCACCAATACATTGTTATAAGTCACTGAGAGCTCACACAAAAACCGACCGCTCACGACAAAAGAACAAGTCAAACTGACACTTCCCCAGAAATTTCACCGTTTATATAGACTTTTGAGTTAGCTAGTAGTTGGTTGGCTTAACAATAGTTTGACCGTTTGTACAAATTGGTATTATTAAGCGTTTAATCCTTCTTAACTTTTCATTCAACCCACCCAAGTTCAGCTTTACACCAATCTTACTCCGAGCATACTTTTCCTAATGTTTTACAGAATTTTGTCTTTGCCTTAAATGCCTTGCCTTAACTTACCGACAGTCGTACCTTTATACTCTGAGTCACTCCAAACCTACTCCGAGCCAACACCGAGTATACACTGAGCCCACTCCCCAGTAACTAGTAATTTTCAACTTATTCTTCCTCTTCCTGTTCATCAAATTGGTCCACCGTCTTTTCAGGTAGTACCACCGTGCTCAAATTAGAGTTCTTTTCTATGGCACGTCTGAGGGCTTCTTCATCAGAATATTTTGCCTCATACTCTATTTGTTTGGTCAGAATTTCATCAATTATTGGATCATCGAGGAACCCCTTACAACGTTGGATGTGAAAGTAGATTTTTCTATTTAGTTCAGCTCGGATCCTAGGTCGGACTTCATTGTAAGCCTCAATTTCAGCCTCAGCATCATCATAACCGTCTGCAACGTATTCATTTGCTAACCTATTTATTCTACCTTCGAACCTCTCTTCAGACTGCCTGACAAGCTCATCCCAAAATTTACCAATGTCACTTGGCTCATAGATCTCTCCACAACTCGAGTCGCTACTGTCTGAACATTCGGTGCTCGTCTCTGATTCAGACTCATCATACTCTGATTCATACTCATCATACTCTGGTTGGGCACTGTGAAGGTTTTGAACATGACGTTGCAGGTTGAACGCCCTGGTGAACGTCTGACCACAAGTGCCACACTGGTATGGTTTGTAATATTCACAACTAGACATGTTTGTTCTGCTTTAGTTTCAATATACGCTTTATAGACTTGATGTCGCTTTGTCCTTGTTGTCTGTGCTTTTATTGATTTCGCTTGGTGCTTTTATATACTTTGTCTATCGTGCTTTTATTGATTCTGAGTCACTCCAAACCTACACCAACACCGAGCATACACTGAGCATACACCGAGCCTTGTGAGTAATATTGGGGTAATGTTCGAGTAATGTTGACCAAGGTCAAAGAACAACTTCTGCTTTTATTGATTTCGGTCGATGCTTTTATGTGTTTGTATGTACAATTTCTGTTTTTATTGATTCACAGTACTTCTAAACTGCATATTTGCCAAAGCAACAGCAGAAAATGATTAAAAAAATATATTTGTTAACAAATAAAGCCAAAGTAATTATAAAAATCAACACATTGAAATCAAGCAGTGGATTAAAATTAAATGGCTACAATTTAGATATATATATACTTTTTAATTTTTTATAATTTTTCTTATTTTTCCATCATTTATTTCTATGTCTTCCTTAATACCGTATTCAATCTCTTCTGATTTCTCTTTTCTCTCTTTTCTCTTCTCTTTTCTATTGGATAATGCCAAAAATACTGGAATTTGATTGGCTAAGCACAAAAGCACAACTCAAAATGTTGAACTCGGCTCAACATTCGGAAGCACACCCGAAAGCACAAAAGCACAAAAGCACATTTTTGAAGTATGAATTAGAAAAGCACAAAGCACAAAGCACTGTGCTTTCCCAAAAAGTATGAACCGGAAAGCACAAAGCACAAAGCACAAAGCACAAAAGCACAAAAGAAGACAAAGCAAAAAGCACATGAAGGATGAAACCGGGCTTTAGGATGAAACCAACGTACTCCGAACAATGATTCTGCAGTATAATTACGGGAACTATAACTCGAACACTTTTGCCGAATTTTCAATGTTCTTATTAGGGGGTTGCACTAGGGTTGTGCCGTTAAGAAATTTCTTGGGCCGCGCTCGGGCTCGGGCCAACCAACCTTCTCGGGCCGGGCTTCGGGCCGGGCTGGCCCGGCCCGAGCTCGGCCCGAAGCCCGAGGCCCGCTTCACGGCCCGAGCTGCCCGAGGAGCCCGAGCGGCCCGAAGAGTCCGAACGGTCTGAGTGCGGCCCGAGCGGCCCGAGGGTAACCCGAGCAGCTCAAGTGGCCCAAATATCGCCTGATCGCTGCGGAGAGGCCCAAAAATGGCTCAAATCGCATCCAGTTTGCCGAGCAATTTTATTAGTACTACGCATCGGTAAACCAAAAATGAACTTTCATGGTTCGATTTGCTGCAACGTCAAGTGCAACATTAGCTATTGTTAGAAGCTTTTCATTCATAATTTCATTCATAATTTTCAGATAATGCTCTGAGCACTAATTTGTGACCACACACTGGAGCTATAAAGCCTATGTATTTTGTAGATTGCAAGTAATTTTTTTAGTTAAGTATTGAATCATCCAAAAAGAGGAATAAAGAGAAATCACTCACACAGCTAATATTTAGTAGATTTAAACACACAATTGACCACTGACTAAAAACTGGTCTGCCGCCGTAGCAGAGTAACTAAAATAGTTCCTTCTGAATCTTACAAATGTTTGTTTATTTGACGACAATAACTAATCCATAACTTTTTGCAGGTAGAGAAAACCTGTATAAAGTTTAGCATTTCACAATCTGCTTGCTAATAGCATTTCGATAGTAGAATTATGTCTTACAATTGTCTATATATATTTTACTTCAAATGTATCGCTTCTGACGTGCATGTATGTACGTATGTGTGACTAAGCACCGAAGAAGACAGTGTGTAACAAAGGAAGCCACAAGTCACAACGAAAAAATCAATATTTTTCAGCAATGACAAACTACTCAAATTGCCCGGAAAGCCCGAGAGGCCCGAGCGGCCCGAGTGGCCCGAGTGGCCCGAATGGCCCGAGTGGCCCGAGCGGCCCGATTCGGGCCGGGCTCAACAGAGAACTCGGGCTGGGCTCGGGCCGGGCCGTCTCATTAAAAACTCGGGCCGGGCCGGTATCGGTCCGGCCCGAGCCCGAGCCCGGCCCGAGCCCGAAGCCCGCTTCACGGCCCTGGCACAACCCTAGTTTGCACCAAATAAGGGACAGTCCCAAATAAGGGACACTTTTTGCTTCTCTAAGCTGACACGGTTCTTTGCAAATTCGTTTTGCAAAACAAATTATAACGCCTAAAAACTCAATGTCTCAGTTACATTTTGATATATTTTGTTTCCATACACGCTGATGATCGTCCAGAAAATCTGATAGAACGTTTCTGATTTTAAAATTTGAACAGAATCTCTCCTGAAAAAATCTTCACAACATTTTCATTTCCCGGCGCACATTCATTGCGTTACTTTTATATGAAACTTTTATGTTTTTAGAATGCTCAGATAGTCTGCAATTTTTTGGCATAAATTTTTTATAATAATGTTTGAAACTTGATTGTACCTAAATTTTTAATTAATTTCTGTTAAATTTTCAAGAATGTGCCAAATAAGGGACAGCAGGTGCCAAATTAGGGACAGCAACTGGAGCTTAAATAAGGGACAAAGTTGGAGGCCGCAACGTCGTCGGATCGACTCCCAGCAACGACAACTATGGTTTTTATTTTTGTATTGAAGAAGCTATTTGTTTATTCTGACATATTCTATGGTTATTAACCGTGATGACTGTATTTCATATTTGTCATATAATTGATAAAATTAAAACATTGATGAAAACGAAAATTCTGGTAGTAATGTGTTTCCAGAGTGTCAAACGGACAAATAATTAACTAGTTTCCGCATTTTCACTTATTATGAATGTCAGAAACAAAAAATTCAGCTGTCAATTATATGAAAGTGTCCCTTATTTAGTGTCAAAAAAGCTGTCCCTTATTTGGTGTCTACTGTCCCCAATTTGGCAAATAGTGTCCCCTATTTAGTGTTTAGAAGAGAAAATTGATGCGAAAATCTTTAAAAAATGTGAGTTTTAAAGTGCTTCAAATTTAACGCAAACAAAATTGATTTTCTTGTGCAGCAGAAATTGAGCTTTCCGCTGATATAAAGATTACGTTGTGGTTCCTCATAGATGTTGCGTAACATGACGTAACGTACCTCCCTCAACTTGGCAGCCCCACTTGTTGAGTCAAAGCTAAAACAAATTGAGACAGTCACTTTGGGTTGAAATACAAATGAGACACCTGTTAATTAAATTGAGACACCTTTTAATTATGTGCAAATTTGAATAAAACATTGGGACTGCTAACTAGAGGTATACAGTCCCATTTTTGAGTCACAAGTTGTTACCTCGTCAGTGAATACCTACAAGTTGCCTAGGGACAGCTGGGCTCGAGCTAGTAGGCGATAATATCTCAGATGCATAACGAAAGTAAGCGACCAGCCGCAAAATCTATGCACTAGCAAAAACCAGTGTGAAGTATTTTCTGATATTCCCTTTGATTTTCATTTAAATTCATCGAAAATGTAGCGCTATCTTTACGAACGATAAATGTAAATTACACTCCCGCGTAGAACCTCGGTTTCTTAACTAATTTTCACAATCTTGAATCGAGCGCTCATTTAGTCAGTCTTGGAAATTTTTCCTCTACTAGGCGGTTGTGCGTAATTGCTGTCTCCGATTTTGGGTTGGACTTGTGAAAATTTCTTGGAGGCACTTTCCCCCATGCGGTGGGTTGTTAACCTTGCCTATTTTGGGTTGGTTGGTTATTTTTGTTGTACTTTCTTGTAATTCTTGTAAATTCTCTTTTCTCCTATATTTTGTGAACTGAACTTCTACGTTTTGTGAACCGAGTACTATTTTGTTTTTTTGTCAACTATAATTTTGGCAAAACAGTAAACTCACGGTACTTATTAGATTGCCGGCGCCTTCTGTAGTTGTTTAGGGGTAAGCGAGTTAGGCGAGATTGACATGCAAACACTCTATGACCTGCAATTCTTCTCTTTAATTTAAATTCATCGTTTACTGACGACAATATATCTTTACACCAGAACCACTTTTATCAATTCTCCCAAACTATTTCTTGAGGGGGGTCCCGCTGGTATTATCACAAGTTACAAACAAAGCACAGTACTACTCTTTGAAACATGCAGCATCAAAGAAAAAATCATGTATTCAATTAGAAAGAATCAATAGAAAATGAACAAATTTAAACCAAATTTAAACTCTTAACAGGAGATATAATACTGCATGTGGGGAGAAAATGACAAACAAGTCATGAAAGGTAGCAATAAGTGAAAAGGACGCAAAAATGTTCCATTTAAAGTTTCCATGGGATCAGCTGCTGGGTGATCTATGGAAAGATGTGCTGTCGTACGCGTCTGCTTTGGAAACTTTAGCAAAAATGATCGCAGCCTACTATCAGCATTTGTGGTTATTCAAACTCTTCCTTTTCAAACAATGAAACCTACCAATTTCTTTTTGATTGTTGCTGATCCCGAATTTGGCAAAACAGGAGTATGCGAGCCAGTAGCCAGTAGTCAAAACTTCCCTGCAGTCCATATCTTTACTAGTGCCTGGAGATCAAATCGAGCAACTACAATTGTTGAGACACAGTGCCTGAAAATCTATTGCTCGGCAGCAAATGGATATATTCAGAGAAATTACCAAAAAGCATCGACCTCAGCAACAACGAAAATGGAAATTCAAGAAAAGGAGCAAAAGCACGGACAACAGACATTCTTTCATTTTAACAAGCCCTGGACCGGTTGCCGCAACCAGAATGATAAGTAGAAGATTCCGAAATGCAAAGACAAGCGACATAAGGGAGGCAATCAAACGACTGGAAGAAGAGGCTTAGGAAAATTTCTACAAGTTGATAGAAATATTTATGCTTTCTATAAGAAGCCAATTAATAGCGAAGACGAATCCAACTTGGACCAGTTCGAAATAACGTTCACTGACTATAACGCTGCAATGTATACAGATATTTCGGAAAACGAGCCTGAAACTTCCTGAAACTTAGACTCCAAAGTGCAACAAAAAATCCGTACAGAGTTGAAAACGGCGATGCTGAAGCTGAAGACGAACTAGAAAGCAGAAACCCAAAGAAATTTAGAGAAAGCTGCGATTAACATTAACTATTACTTAGCACAAGCATAAACATATATTTAATTTAGTTTTTTTATCACTACTTTATTCTAAATATTGTTATGTAGTTTATAATACATTTATCAGCTGTTGATTGCCTTCGGATTTACTTTCTAGTTTAGGCAGTAACCAAGACCAACTATGTATATTTAAGATTTGAAAACCAAGGGGTCAGTGATTATGCTAAAACACATTTAGGTAACATAGCCTACTCACCAAACTCCACCAAAATGCTCAATTTGTTACAAAATTTTTCAATAATATTGGAAACAACAAATCGGAAAATAGAAACTGCAGCTAGCGGATGTAAGTCTGCACCAAATGTTTCTTTGAAATCCTACTACTTGCATTATCTTGCAATTCTAAGTTAAAAATATCTTGATTGTTCAGATTATATCCTTAACAGGATTCAACTTTGAATCGTATGCAAGCAAGCTGCATTTAACAAACTACTTGTAACGGCACAAATCTACATATGATTTAAGATTAATTAATTTTCAACTTTCTGAGCTGTCCGAGCTGTTCCAGCTGTCCCCAGCTTTCCCAGCTGTCCGAGCTGTCCCAGCTTTCCGAGCTTTCCCAGCTGTCCCAGCTTTCCGAGCTTTCCCAGCTTTCCTGCCTGTCCAACCTTGCGAGCTACCAGGGCACCCCCGCCAAACCGGAGACCAAACATCCCGCCGGCAAACTCAAACTTTAACCACAAGACGGCATTTCAACTGTCCAAGCATGCGCACACAACCAGTAACAAAGGAGAAACCTCACGTAGGACACTACACTTGGGTCCATAATAGGATGTACATTTATTGGTTGGAGCTTGCGTAATCTATTTAGATTTGAAGTTCGTTCGATCGATAATGTTGGATCAGGATCACGGGCACAGTCAATGTTTATAGCTCTGCAATCACATTAATCTTAAACGTTTCGAACTTGGATTTTTGGAAGTACAACTTTCGGCCCCGAAACAGACCCACGAAATGAACATAAAACATTTATTTACAACAAAATCCAATGACTACAGGCTTCAATAGATGACAATAAGAGCACACTTCATAATATTAACAATGAAAACAAGTAGGCCCCAAAAGGGGCAGTATTCCTTTATAGACCTTTTCTTTATTCAATTGAAATTTGTTTTTCTAGGAAGCTCCAGGTTTTGTCTACAATTTCACTAGACTTCCCTCATCAGGGAGAGCAAGCCTATGCTTGCCATGCCTGGCTGAACTTGTGATGTCCAGCGCAACCTACCTACCTAATGCACCGATGTGTAGCTCCCAAGCTACACTGGTGCTCAAAAATCTGCAACCGTTTAGATTGCTGGCAGTCAAAGACTGCGCGACGGCTCTCTGTTCTGTCCCTTAAATAGGTTCTAAACCTAATTTGCATAATCCAAATGCAAAAAATCTGACCTAAGCTGGCCCTGTGTTGAAGATAGGGCTTCTAAATGGAGAAATGACTCACTATGCACTAAACTTATATGTTTCCATTTTATACATTCCTGCTCCAGCAGGAATAAAAAGTCAATCAAACAGTCTTCGCTTTCTTCTTTTGTAGGTTGGGGATCCACAAAGTCCCAGATAATCCAATGTGGCCGCAATCCCATCCCGGAAGCTGAACTCTCCTTCGTCGTCGGTGAAGGCAAACTGAACGTTATCATGAACGTCCTGAAGAAAAGTGGACGCCCCGCCCAGAAACCCCAAAAACTGGTCCTTCTCCGACGTCGACAGAGAGTTCAACTGATCTAGGCCGGAGGCTAGACTGTTCTGTTTTGTTTCAGACTTTCCAGGACGAGGTGGCAAGGAATCCGAGGCGTCACTGAAACCACCCAGCGGAGGACGCGGCGGAATACTATCACTCTTGAGCTGTCGACGCGCGACAACGTCAGAGTTGGAGCGCTGACGCAGGTCGCTGATCAGGTTGCTGAGCGCTGGACCCCGCACAACCGGCAGCGGATGGGCGAATCCGGGCAACGATTGAGCGTCAGGCTGCGGCTCCAGTTGAAGATCAGCCAGTTTCTCTCGGGCGATCTGCTGAATTTCCCCGTCATCCGAAAAGGCAGGCAGAAAGGAGGAGTAGCCTTTCATGGCGCTGGACAGCAGCCGTTGAAAGCTCTCCTCTCGCTGTCTCATTCCTTCAATCGAAGGCGTTGCCGTTGTTGTCGTCGTCGTCGTCGTCGTTGTTGTTGTTGTTGTTGTTGTCGCTGGCTTGGGAATCGATTCCTGTAGAAAGGAACCGGACTGACTGTCTGTCGGTTTGACCGGTTTCAGACTGGGGGAGATTTCATAAGGGACCATCTCCCTAATATCCGTGTGATACAACTGGAGGGACGGCATTATGTAGTGAGTGGCTGCAGACGGTTTCTGAGCCACTTTTGCAGCCACCGGTGGCGAGGTGGTGGCTGCTGCGGTCGTGGTTGGCGTTTGACCTCCGGCGTAGGAACAGATGTCCAACCACCAACGTCTGTCCCTGAAATACAAAGGGAGCAAAATGAAAACCATAGAAAGGAAAATGAAAACATGCAAAATAGGAAACAGTGATAAGTACACTTTTGGATGATTTAATTTGGGAATACTCAAACGAGAGTCTCGGTTTCGTCCGAGACATTTGTGCGGACTTACCCAGACACATGCTGGCAATGAAGTTTAAAAACGACGAAGTTTTTGATAGTTTAGAGTTTAAAACTGAAGCCTAGTATTACCATACCATCGAAGGCACAAAAGAATGCGCATGTGCCCGGATTTGAACCCACCTATTCTTATTATACAGTTATGGACCAACCAACATGTGACTTACTGTTTCTTGCTGTCATAAATACTCTGAAATGATCTCATCAGGAAACCCTGGGGTGTGGCGTAGTCCATGATCCCTTGCCATTCGTTCAGCAGAGAGGTTGGTGTGCAGGATCCTTCATCAATTGCCACTTCTGAGTTCACACAGCATAGAAGTTTCCATCTAAACAAATAAAAACAAAAACAAAGAACTAATCTCACTCGAGCAAACAAGCAAATAAAATGCAAATTTAGTCACACGTATTCATGAGTCCGCCAGTAATAATCTGTCAAAACTGATTTTAAAACCTGTAGATAACTATAACTTTTCGAAACAACCTGCCGTTAAAATTGAGCCTGGCTTACTTGGTTATTAGAATATCAAAAATTTCAAATTCCTAAACTTACAGTCAATCCCTAACATGGGGAAATATCAGTTTACACTCCTTCTACAATCTGATTGGCTCCGCAAGAAGGAACCATTTTTGAATTCACAGAGTTTGATCCGGTTCCCTAAGTTTCAGACCAGGCCCGGACCCGGCCACGGATTGCCTTCACCTGACCCGGAAGCCAACTGTCTGAGCTGGGTTTTCTCTGGGCCAAAAAAGTGGGAAGCCCCCCACTTATTGGGGTGTGTGGGGGAAAGACCGGAAAAAATTTTGTAAATTTTGACCAAACATCCTTAAAATTTGGCATTATCTGAGCACCTTTTTGTGAGTGGGGAGTCCAAAAAAGCGGGGGGCAAAAAATGCTATGAAGCAGAATGCTTGTCTTTTCTTCTTATAGCATAGAATTATAACACTCCTACTGCTGTATACTTTCAACGATTTCAAAGTCGAGGACGTGGCCCTGTGTGTAGAATATCGAACGAATATAGATCAACCATTCGATGGTTTTAAAAGAAACATTCTTCAAACCCAGAACAGGAGACACTTCTATTAAATTCTGAACTAAATATCCTACCAATGTCGTTGTTTATTTCCCGTTGCCAGAAAAGGCAAATCATCTGACAGCAGCGACGACTTTTCCCCTCAGTTCTAGCTCAATCCTGTGCAACTGGGAGCTACACAGTGTCATATCAAGTACTAAACTAAATTTTGTAGAGAAATAAAATTGCCACCTCAGCACTCGAGATCTGCCCTTCTGGTGGAATTTGAATCCACAATTTTTCCAATGCTATCAAAATTTCCTCAAAATAGGCACTCACTCTAGATACGGTTCTTCCTTTGACAACAGCACCCCGCCGATGTAGGTTGATTTGGGACAGGAAAGGAAAACGTCGCCATTTTTGGTGGACGCTGGCTCACTGAAACCACAGGCTTGACTGGAATAGGCATCATACTGAAACAGAGAAATGTTGCACATTAACAAGCACTGCAAAATAAATGTGAGAATTGGTGTGATTTGATGCAAACTATCCCAAGTCAATGTTATAAAAATAGATATTTTGTAGTAGCTCAATCCAAATGCTCCAAAGACCAAAGATTATGCCAAAACTGGAGGTTTCAGGAATTGTGTACAAGTTAAACTCAAACCAGGGGCCAGTTCCATAAAAGTTCTAGTCTGTTAGTACTCGCATACTGGAACTTGCCGTTCTAGTGCTAGTTCGAGTGCTAAAGTATACGATAAAAAGTTTTAGCTAGACTCGGCAGAATTAGCTAACCGAGTATAGACAACTTGACTCACTAGCAGACACTTAACAAACTTTCCTATGTCCGCTTTCCTTTGGGCATTTCAGTCGATTGGCCCAGACTAACATGAGCTTGACTCGTCTGATCTAATTCTCATTTGTTTACATCAAGAGTAGAATTGACCCCCTCACACCGCCCCTGTCTTCACTGCATAGAGTGTGACGCTTGTCATACTATTATCATTATATATGTACTCTTGTTTACATGGATTTAAAAATGTGTAAGGGTTACGGATTCCATGATAACAGTTTATACTAACTATGCTAACAGTTCTAAAGGAATACGTTCTGCTAAGAAATAAAAGCTTCACAAAATGTTAACGTTTTCTGTCAACTTACAGTAACATTTGCCAGCTGTGAGCACTCAAAACTGTACAATCGTTCATCATTCTTTTTGTTTCGATACAGACTATCAAAGTTTGACAGGTAGTGACCGTTCGGACAGCGAAAATCCAGCCAGCCAAGACCGCGAATTTCCCTCGAATTGAGCAACAGTACAATAAATACAATACAGAACCACATTATTGTAAAGCAGTGACACATGCTGAGATCATAATAAACGGCAGTGAAAAAAGAAATGTTTCAGAAGCACCTAAAATACAAACAGTCTCTAGAAAATGAAAATGTAAAAAAGCAGAAAATCTGAAATTTCTGTAAGGATTGAGGGTTGTTGCGTGCCTTTTTCTGAATAAGATTGACCCAAATTTTGCCGTACTATTCTAAACAGTTTCTTCTCGCGCTGTACAACCCTATCAGTGGAGAGCAGTCAACTTTATTTTTATCAAAGTTTCCTTTTCTTGTTTAAGTAAGTTTTAGAACTCGAAAAGTTTAGACTTAAACCAAATAATGCAACTAAAGCAACGACGACGACGTCTTGATTTATGGAATAAGCCTCTACTTTCGATTTGATAAATTCACAAGTTACCAGTTGATTGATCATTCGAGCATAGCTGAAATTAAAATTGTTAAGACTCTGATGCAGAAATTAAGAAAAAACATTAAAATTACTATTCATTAAAAGATAAGTTTTCTAATATGTTAAATAATGCACCATATCCCACTACAAAGCAACCGAACAGCTGGGAGGTACAAGTTTGTCCAACAAATCAAGTGCGTTAGTCTCGTCAGGTTTATAGCTTCGGTTCTGTATAAACTTTTTTGTAAAACTTTAGCACAAGTGCAACCTTCTCTAAATTGACAAAGTCAAACCGAAAATTATTATAAAACTGCTTCCGCAAAGAATTAAGAACTATGGCTTCGGAATGATTTCTGGCAAAAACTTTGCTCTCTAATTCAAACTTAAGCTTGATTCAATTGTGCCTGGATGCTGGGCTCAGTCGGTGGAATGCGGGTGTGCTAAACCAAGACAGGTAGCTCCATTATCAACCTCAAACTCAATTATTCGGTTCAGCTGCAGCAAAATAATTCCCTTGGCAAATTTTTAATTTCTGATGTTAAATCCAATTTATGGAATATTTACTCCTAATTCCCCCACATATATATACTGATCCTGAAAACTTAAACTGGTAGATAGTAGTGAAAAATTAACGGGTACAATTGAGATAAAATGACTACAAAATAACAACAAAAACGAATTATATAGGAAATATAAAAATTAAAAACATGAAACATGACCTTTCTGTTGGTGCTATTAACTATCTCAATCTGTTCAAGTTGAAAATAAAAAACGGACAAAAATTGAAAGCATAAAAAACGAGAATTAAAAATTAATCTTTCAAGGTTAGCTGGCACAATTATTTTTATGGACTATTGTAAAATGACAATTATGTTTCAACAAAACTATTTTGAGGACTGCAACCCTAATTATTTAAAATATGTATCAACAGATTTTTGTTTTTCAAAAACCGGATATTTGTGTGTGCACTTTGTGATACTATTGTCATAAAATAATCTTCTCATTCTGAACAGAATTTGTGTAAAAAGTATTTAAAGTTCTCACTGTGCCGATTTCGAGGTTGGCTTCAAATCATTAATTAATCATACACAAAATTAATAAATGCAAGTCAATTATATATTAATAATATACATGCATCGAAAATTAAATTATAAATACATAAAAACTAGCGAAGTAGTGAGAATGGGATGCCGCTGCCTGATCATTATAACTTTCAGTAGAAGCTGCTGATCAAGCCTATGTACACATATTTGAGTTCGTCCCATCAAGAGCCTCCATTTGAGCACCGTATTGACTACGTTTTTTGTGAAATTTCAATTTTTGATCATTTTGGACTTTGGTCGCTTTTGACCATTTTTGATCAATTTATAAAGCTCTGTAACTCAAATTCCGTAAATTTAGGCGCTTTGGCCCTATTAACAACTTTTTATCAACTCAACTCAATTTTTATCAAAATTGGATGAGGTCTGGGGAAGTGCCAAAAACTCTTCCTAATTTTCACAGAAATGCTCACAGAAACAGCTAGAATTTTGAAAGTTTTATATAGCGGGTACCTACGAATGTATGGTATATTCACGTAATGTGGAAATTTTAACTGGATCCTAGAATTTACAACAAAGTAGACATAATATTAGATTTAAGCATTTTGACACCCACAAGGAAAACGAAAACACGAAAACAATCAGCGCGACTTTGTTATAAAGTGAAATCAGTTGATGTACACGAAATATCACCACATGCGTAAACTTTTCAAGACGACACTTTAACTTTACAATTTGTCATTTTTAAGAAAAAGGGTCAAAATTCCATTACTTCCATAGAAATAGTGGGGAGGAAAAAATCACACACTGTAATCGTGCGTAGAGTATGAAAACATTGAAACTTTTAGCACTGAACTTCGCGGCATGACAAAAACCATACGACAGTCCTCTTTTTAAAGAATTTTAAAAACAAATTTTAAAAATGAAATTTCAATTAGATATGTAATAAAGAGGACAAGTACCTTTTATTTATCGCTAAACTCTTCTGATTAACCTTTAACTTGAAATTTTTTCAATTTTTTGAACAGTCTGCCAAAACAAGTTGAAAACCATTTGGTGTCAAACTTTTAACAATATACCATCGCGATAATGAATAACATTAAAATTGTGTTGACACAACAAATTAACAAGTACTTTCGAGTTAACACTCTCCGCCGCCTATCGACCACTTATGGGTTTGTCCGATGGATGGCCGATTTGTCAGGCATAAGAAGCCATCGCCCATATATAGGATGGGCGATAAGGCGACATGTTTTCAATGGCATAGGAATTTTGTTGGCATGGTAAATATGACATAAAATAACCCTATGGCATGCAGATAAGGCCTCTAATAGATTCAGATGGATAGGGTTTGAAGGCGAAAAGTAACGAAATGGCCCTCCGGAGATGACTACGTCACGGGATATGGATTTGGCATGCGGGGGAGGATCACGAAAAATCACGTGGCAGCGAGAGTGTTAATTATTATTATTATTATTATTATTATTATTATTATTATTATTATTATTATTATCATTATCATTATTATTACTATTACTATTATATGTTAATCAGTTAATTTATATGTTTGATCTGACAATATAAGTTTAACAACATCTATAATTACATCTATATATTGATAGAAATAAAGTTAAATTTTGATGTAATATTCAAAACATGTATGGAAGGAAAGCCTTAACTAGACTTTACAATTGACCAACTAAAACTAAAATATACATGCGTTCTTTTGACCTAATTCTAGTTCTGACGTAAATTTCGGGAAAATGTATGCCATGAAAGAGAGATTTTGGATAGGGTCTTCTTTAATTTAAAACGGCCATCTGCAAAACTTTCTGGAGGGAGGCAAAAAGCAAGATTTGGTTAATTATATACAGTAAAACCTGAATTACATAGTGAGCATGGAAAATTACCATGGAAGAAGCCTTCGTTAGCGCTATTGGTCCTTACTGCGCTACAAGTGGAGGATCATGTCAAGTCTAGATTATAAAATTCCAGTACGTCTAACTACTCTCACAGTCATTCAATTCCGATCGTATGCCTGAGGCACTTATCACTCAGCTCCGCATTAACCGAGACAACCCAAGGGGCGACCGTTTTCAGGAAAGCGTGCTGCCTGCTACAGCCTAGACAATGGCCTCCGGTACTTAGTGTCACCTCCTCAAAATTCAAAGTTAATTTCAGGGGAAGGAACGGTGAGACTGCTTCTAAACCCGGTTCACGATGGAGTGCTTTGTGCTTTGCCTGTTGTGTTTTGTGCTTTTGCCTTACTTGCTTTGTGGTTTGTGCTCAGTGCTCAGGAGACTGGAGACACATAGTTCACGATGCCAAAGCACAATCGCGAAAAGCACAGGTCACTTGACACAGAAATTCAAATTTAAAAATTAATAACCAACACTAAGAAAAGTTTTATGATTTAGCGAATTATAATTGTAATTGCTTAGAAATTAAATAACAAAATATGCCCGTGTGTATTGTCTCTTCGATCTAATTGTTAATTAACTCTAGGACTACGTAGGAATTTAATACCCGTTTTTGAAAAATGTCTGTTCCGATGGGTACAAAACTATCCACTATATATGTTTGGTATAGTGGGCAATGTCATCTCTATAGTTTTATAATTTTATAGGACTAACTGTAGCTGTTTTCATTAATCTTTTCTTGTCCTTTGTTCCAGCCAATCAGCAAAGAGATTGGCTTAACATAATTGGAGAGCACAACAGCACAAACTAAAATTTTCAACATTGTTAAACATTCTCAAAAAGCACAGTCCAAAAGCACAAAAGCACAAAGCACTATGTTTTCTCGCCATCGTGAACTATCAAAGCACTAAGCACTCCATCGTTAACCGGGATTAACTAGTAGCTGGATCACCACAGTGGAGTAAGGCACACATGAAAAAACTACAATAGGGGAAAATAAAAAGCTAAATCCAGTGTATTGAAACTCCTTTGATGTGTTTGATCTCAATATCAAATACTCAATGGAGAGAAACCAATGAAATAGTCGAAATGTGCCAAGCTGAGGCTATAGCATACCATGACGGTTTTGTCGAACTGATAAACTAGTAGTACTCAATGAAATTTCAATTATTGAAGTGTCTCCTATTGTCCGGAGAGTGCCAATAAAATATTTATGCAGAATGAACTCTACAAAATCATGCAATAGGAAGTTCAAATTTTCTGAAAAGGGTTACTTTTGAATTTTAATGCATTTTAAAATTATCGTCTCTTAGGTGTGTTGTGTTGTGTAGGCATTCTATTAGTCACAGGAAGTCAAGTTGCAATTTAGAAACTGCTTGTCATAAAGTTTCTACAGAAGCTGGGAGTCAAGGACAGCCTCTTCTCATTCTCAAACTCAGCGTCTAATCAGTTGCCAGGCACTGTTGCAAGGTGAAAGAACCTTAAAATTAAATGTAACTGTTTTTAGTTTCAATAAAAACTGACAGTTAGTTTGGCACAAGCATTTAATTCAAAGGGCACTAAAATTTTTGTGCAGACTCAAATAATACAAATTGAAGAAACTGATTTTAGCACCACAAAGCAGTGTTGTGGTGTGGTGTTTTTGTGCTAGCAGGAAGATGAAGGTGAAGAAGAGAGTATAGGGTACGAAACTATGTAAACGTGGATATTTTCAAACGTCGAAACCCAGAGAGTATGTTATTATTGTAGAGAAGTTAACAGTGACTTAGGTAGATTGGCGTGACGTGAATCCACTGCTTTTTAACTCGGTGTTCATTCTCAGCTGTTGCCCAAAATTGTAAGTTTCGAACTGCTGATCGTGCATCCCGGCCTATCGGCCACCGAAGTACTGTCATAGTGGATATCTTAAAACTGACAGGAATACCAGTGAGGAACGGTCATAAGGGAAAGCCTATCCCGCGTATTGCTATAGCATGAAACGAATCCCTAAAACATAATCAGCTTCGGATATTCAATTTATCTGCATTTTAAATTAGAGGGTTAAACAGTTTCAGCGGCACGATTAGAGGCAGGTTGCAAGTTGTCAAAAACGGAGATAGGTGGTCCGTTAAAGCTTCAATCAACCCATTTTTTTGCAACAAGAGAACCTATATTCTCGAATCGCAAACCGTACAGACACTGTTAAGTGTACGTTATTGATTAATGATTAAGAAACAAGGCCCTAGTTATAATAACCAACTACAAAGAAAAGTTAGACGTTTACTGCATAAATTGCATTATATATTATCATAAACCATGTACCTATAAATAAAACAAAACATCGCAACAACAAAAATAATAAATTAAATTGTAGTGCATATGCTAGACAAAAACAATGAAAATTGAAGCTTAAAGTATACAAGATAATTTAAGTTGTAAAAAACCGGCAAATAATTTGAGTCCAGCTTTATAATAATAGAATAATTAATGAACCTAATAAAATATATTCCACAGTTTCAAATATAAGGCTAAGTCATAAAGAAAACAAGACATTTTGACACACAGATGTAACAAAGGTTAGAATACATGCCTAAGCACCGCTGATATTACAAGCCACATTGCGGGCTATGAAAGCTCTCAAATGTTTCATCAAGTTTTTGAATTTAGTGATGCAAGCTGCACTTAGACATGAAGCTCTAGTTTAACAGTAGCTGGATTAGTAGACTAGTGTAACAGCCATAGGGAAAATCGTCACATTTTAGCAATTTATGGCCAAGAATTGTAAACAATACACAAGTTTCTCTCATTTTGCGGTAGAACCCATCAAAATAATGGAATTTACATGGGTAGACACTTCGTCGAAGTCGGGGTAGAAGACCCTCCCCAGACCCAGTGTTAAAGTATGCTAGCTAAGCTAACAACCAAACTAAGCATCAACTCCAACCAGTGTCTCAAGACGAACAAATGATTCCTTGCTGTGCTCATCCGGCAGAACGGTCAACAGTTCAGCCTGTCGTCGAAATTCCTTCACATCCAGACTCAGCTGAAGCCGGATTTTATCATCGTCGGAAAGGGCGGGCGCCGGGCTGGCCGTACCAGACGACCGGTCCGCTTCGTTGGCCAGCGGGCCGGGCTTGGAGGCACTCTTCTTCAGTCGACTCAGACTGTTGGCAATCTTATCCACCGATACCAGGACCTGCTCAATGGCCCCGGCATATCGGTCGCTGACGGCTGGCGTAACCGGCTGCAACAGGGCCGCGATTTCGCCTTCAGAAAACTGCAGATCAGCAGCCAGACGGCTGAACTCTTGCAGAATATCGAAGGCGGACTTCAGATAGAGCGAGGGCCGGCTGGGCGCATCCTTTCGGGTCCACCGGTACTGACGAGGAATTTCCGATACTCCGGCCAGACAGGTCGAAACTCGACAGGTGAGTTCGTCGGCTGCCGCTGAAATCAGGCGATCTCTCAGGGGCAGGAGACGGTCCAGGGTAGCCTTAAGGCACTTCTGGGAGGCGCTCGTCTGATCACAGGTTAGACCTATCTGGAAACTAAGACATGGTTTGATCACAGACAAAAATAGATCATCTAGCTCTCTCCTCAGTATATCAGTGTCCGCAATCATACCCAGCAGAGGTCGCAGCACTGCAGCTAGGGTAGGAGCTTGAGATGGTCCCCCGCCGGTCCCAGATGGAATGGAAGGAGGAGGTTTAGGAGACGGGCCCCCCTGGGAATGTCCGTTCAGCTGCGGCTCCGACGAATCTGGGCTGGGCTGGGCTTTCCTACGCCCGGACTGGGCAGACTCAGCCTGCAGCGTTTTCGCCTCCAACCAGGCAATGTATCGATTCAGCAGCTGGCAGCTGAGAGACCAAAACCGCGGCGCCAGGTCGTCTAGAAAAACCGCTGGACTCCAAATTCGCCTCAACTCGCCCAGGACAACCTTGGCCATAGGACAGTGCAGACCTTTACCAGTTTTCTGGTTCTCAGCTCTGTCCGTAGGTTTGTAATCTTTGCTGGCAGCTTGCTCAACCAGCGACTGAACTTCCTGAAATCGCAGCTGATAGTAGAGATTTAGGCTAAACCGGCTTCGTAGAAGCCGAAAAACGGAATTCTCTCGAAGGGAATAGCTGGTCGATTTGCTGCCGGATTTAGTCAACAGAAGACTGACACCGGGAAAAGCGTTAATCTTCGGCTCAAACATCTCCGGCAGATCTTGGCTGATAATCCGATAACAGCCCAAAAACGCATCCGCATCCGCCAACAGGGTCCCGTCCAAAAATCCCGGCCCGTCTAAAACGCTCAACAGTTTGGTCAGCAGACAGTCCAACAGAAAGATGGGACCAAGCAGTTGGGATTCTAACCCTTCCGAAGAACCGGAAGACCCGGAACCGGATACCATGGAATCATAAGATGATAGTGATAAGGTTTGACCAGGACTCAGATCAAAGGCCAGACAGTGGCGATCCCACAGCTGAGTCAGTAGGGTCAGCCAGTATCGAAGAAGCCCCGCTTTCCCCGGTTGCTCCGCAGGAGCCGCGGGGCGGGGCTCGCCTTCCACAAACTCCGCCAGGAAGGTGGTCTGGGCCGCCTCCACCCGTCGACAGGTTCGATAGCCGTCCAGGCACAGCCAGACCAGATCGGATTTCTGGCAACGAACTGCCCGGATCAGCACTCGATCCAGCCGACGGACCAGCTCCCCCAAAAGGGCGTCATAAATGGGTCGAATAGACTGAGATAGGTGCAGCTCGCCATCGATCGGGGATTCGGCGTCGATCTGTCCTGTCAACCGCTTTTGTAGTCCATCAACCAGGCTGATGATCCGGCCTAGGCTCTCCGGACTGTCAAACCCTTCGTCACCGTTCGAGGGCTGACGACTGAACAGCAGGCGAAGCTTGCCCAGATCCTTCATCACCTGAATAGCCTGATGAATGGACTCGGCCCGCTGGGCGGAGTCCGCGCGCTGCTGAAGCCGGTCCGACAGCTGAGCGGTCAGTTCGCTCAGCCGCTGAGTGGACTGCTCAAACTGACCGGCCATATCGCCCAGATCATGCTGCAGTTTGCAGATGCCACCGCGCAGGTTGACCAGGTTTGAGCTGAGACTCACAAATTCGGCATAGTCTTTGTTGATCAGCTCAATCATGGCGTTCTGAAGGATCTTCAGGTAGAGGTGAAGATCCTCCTTCAGCTGTTCCAGGCTGACATGGGCCCGGGCCCCGGCCAGAAACTCGTCCACCCGAAAGCAGTCCTTGGTGAACTCGTGGCGACTGAAACAGAGCGGGGTCAGACTGTTGGGCAGGGAAGTGGTGGTGGCGGTCGACCCTCTAGGAGCCGAATGGGTCATCCTGCGGTTCCTGAGGAAACCGAAAGAAAACGTTCCGATAAACAATCACAGTTTGTTTGTTAACAGGGAGGGACAGTTAGTCAGCACTTCATAATTGTTCTAATTGTCCAGGCTTTCCCAAAAATGAATGCAACAGGACTATGATAATATAGGAACAGATTTAAGCCTCTAAAATATCAAATACAAAATAATTTTGTAATCTTCATTAAAGTTTAAATTTTGTACCCAATTCTACTCCTTCCCTCTCAGCAAAGCTAAGATTCAAAGGAATGATATATATATATATATATACAATCCCAACAGGCAGCCCCGCACCCAAGATTTTGAAAAGGGGGGGGTCCAAGGTAAAACTCAAGGGGGGTAGCCCCCCAGAAGTTGAAGAATTATTTGCGGTTTTACCCAAAAATAGTACATTGGGTGTTTATTTCTTGCAGAAAGTAAATAATCGCGCCGACGGCGCGAAAATTTTTTAGAAATAGCTGTTTTTGCCCTAAAAGTAGCAAAAATTTCCCATTTTGTCATCCCAAAAGGGGGGTCTAGACCCCTTGAACCCCCCCTGGGTGCGGCCTTGCCAACAGGGTATATGTTTTAGGAATTTTTTTCGGGAGGGGGGAGGAGGATCCCGGGATCCTCCCCTGGCCCGGGAGGAAGAAAGTTACCGAGAAATTTTTTACAAAAATGAGCCAAGAATTGGCGTATTTTGCATGGACAAACGATTAAAATTGTCAAAAACGCCTGAATTTAGGTTAAAAATAACATCTAAATTAAAACAAAAGCGAGGCCCGAAAATTTTTGAAAATTTACCAATGTTTGGCAAAATTTGGGAACCCATAAAATTTCGGGAGGGATGCAAAAATCCCGCAGGGGGAGATCAGGGCCGCGCGCAATTTTAATTTTAGACCAAGACTAATTTTTGTCAATTTTGGACAATACGTAGCAACTAGCAACTATAGAGCAAGAATTCCTTTCATTGCGGGAATACATCAGCTGAATTAGTAGCTATTGGGATTGGAAATTTCTATTACACGATAAATACTCAAGATATATGCATACTATATACCTCTCTTGTCGAAGTTAAATCCCCTCTAGGCTGGCAGGAAACTTCAAACAATCCTCACGGATTTTCTAGTGGAGGGGAGACAATGGGTCTCTTGCGCTTGATTTTTTGACCAATAACTTTGAAATTTGGTATGGGTGCATACTGGAGGCTTATGAATTCAAAAATATAAAAATTTTTAAATTTTTAAAATTTTTAAAAATTTTTAAATTTTTGTTTGGTAAGGGGGGACCAAGTGGAACCAATAAAGTTTGCTGAAAACTTGCATACAGGGGTTTTCTGGGGCTCTGAGCACGAATCTGAAATCCGTTTTTCGATTCAGCTTTTCGTTAGCTCAGTAGAAGCTTACATGTTAAGCTTACAAGTTTAGCTCATACTGAGCTAACGAAAAGCTGAATCGAAAAACGGTTTTCAGATCAGGGTTTTTTTTGTTTTCGGATTTGCGTCAACCTTGCGTCCAGCTAATTTTAAGTTGCGTCCCGTTAAGAAATTTTGCGTCCAGGTAAAATTATTGTTTTAGCGTGCAAAAATTGTATTCTTTATAAAAATGTCGATTATTTCTTTAGTGAAACATAATTTAATCGTACGAAAAAGTACTTAGAATGGTGATGCTACTGAACAGTAATGCAGGATCACAAAATATGTGAAATACGCCCTATATATACGACGGGGGGGCTGGGGGGCGGAGCCCCCCAGAAGTTGAGAAAATTTTTTGCGATTACGGAAAAATCCGTAATGCAAATATTCAAAACGATTTAATTGGCATCTGTTGTATCTAACACATATCATGACCAATTTTCGATATTATTGACACACATTATTCAGATATTTTGATGCTACAGTTAAACTAATTAAGAATTAGTTAAATAGATATTAAATTAATATCATTCAGAACAAAGGCAGTAATCTTGTTTCGAAAGCTATGAGAACTAATGAATCCCGAAAACATTATGGCAAACAAGCAGCGGGGGGTCTGGGGGGCGCAGCCCCCCAGAAGTTGTAGGAATTTTTTGAAATTACGGATAAATCCGTAATGAAAATCATTAAAAAGATTAATTTGTCATCAGTTACATTTATCTAAAATACCTAATGCATTTTTTGTGTAAATTACATTTGTAAATTATAGAATTTTGAGTTGTTTTCATTTTGAGAAGTCAGTATCAATAAACAAAGAGCGTGTAGCGATGCGTATTGCGTAGTGCAGTATTAATCAAAGGCAAAAACAGTAAAATATTAACGTTGGTTACGAATACGATTGATTAACCCTTAATGTCTAAATTTCTTCAGGACAAACGTTTTTCGATGATTTCGCAAGTTGAATGCTTTAAATGAACCAAACCAAAAATTGGATACTCTACAAATTTGGTTGACTTGGTAATTAAGGGATTAACCCCCGGAAGCTGAAAAAGTTTTGAAAATCCAGTCAAGAACAAAATTTAGACTTTAAAAACTGTGCTAATGCAATTGTATGAACCTCATTACATTACATGATCCCAAAAGTTTGGCTATTCGGCTACGGCTACAAATTTTATTATTATGGGCTTTGACCTATCATGTATCGATACAGGTTGATAACTCAACTAATAACTCAACAAGTACTGACACATTACAAAGCGTTGGCATTCGATGACATAGTGGAAAACACCAGGGGCCGAGAAAATTTTTGGAAAATATGGAAAAATTGGTACTGGAAACATTTAAAGTTTTCACTCTTACAAAAGTGAATTTTCTCCCGAAATAATGTTGCGTCTAGCTTGCGTCCCGTTAAAATTTCCTTGCGTCAAGATAAGAAACTTTGCGTCCAGACGCACTTCTGGACGCAAAAAACCCTGTTTCAGATTCGTGCTCAGCGCCCCTGAAAACCCCCCTATCCAAGTTTTAAGCAAAAATTTTTTTCGAAAAATTTTTTGGTGCCACTTGGTCCCCCCTTACCAAACAAAAACTTAAAATTATTAAATTTTTGAATTCATAAGCATTCCAGTATGCACCCATACCAAATTTCAAAGTTATTTGTCAAAAAATCAAAAGTTATGGCTGGGGGGGGGGAAGCGCAAGAGACCCGAGCGCTTTCCAGATTAGCTAAAGCTGTATTTGCAGAAAATAGGCCACTTTTACCGTTTTAAGCATTGCTAGATCAGTTAACCCTGCCACAATAAAAAGTGGGGGTGCATCCTCTCCCACACATTTTGCCCCAGAGAAAACCCATACCCTATTAATACTCACTTAGCTAACGGCTTTCAAAAGCTGCTCCTGAAACAAACGCTTCTCTTCACTGCATTGCGAAAGTTCACCTACCAAGATAAGCGCATGTTACACTGGACCGATTTAGGAATGGTTCATTAAACATACCCAATCCTTGTGTACAGGGGATAACCATCAACAGTCAATCAGATTCCAGAAAAAGGACATGGTTGGGGGAGTGGAAGAAACGCACTTTCCTGAAAAGGATCTCAGTTTAGGGAGGGTGCAAACAAAAAGCATAATATATTGACCTAATCTTTAGCTATTAACCCCCCCCCCCCGCTACAGGCTCGCATCTAGGAGATTTCGAAAAGGGGGGTCCTAAATCAAACGCAACGGGGGGGGTCGACGCTGACCTCGCCCAGAAGTTTTGGAGTTTTGCCCAAAAATCGTACACTGGATGTTTATTTGTCAAAAACCAAAGTATTAAAGTAAAGAAGGCCGCGAAAAGATTCTAAAAACATCTGTTTTTGCGATAAAAATAGCAAAACCTTTCCCTTTTGCCACCACAACAGTGGGGGCGGTCTAGACCCCTGAGACCCACCTAGATACGGAATTGGCCCACCTTGACCTCTTTAGACCCACCCTCCCGAATTGGATGTTTTGAAAATAAGCTTAGTGAGATTACCGCAAACCTATCCTACTCTCACAAACGATCATATTGGCTACTGAGGCGAGGCACCCTCCCCCTTTCTAACTAGGACGGAGAAATAAGCTTTGCCGACTTCAAGCCTCACAGGAGAATTATTGTTCGCATATTCTGGTCGGAGTATAGTTACAAGAATAGAAGGTGAAAGTGAAAATAGGGGCCAAGCGAAGCGGTGGGTAAATCTAACAATAACAGCGCAATTCATGCATTCTTGATGACGTAACCTCTGTTTCAGTCCCAGACTGATATTAACTTACTACTAACCACCAAGACGACCAAGACCATTAACTCGTATACTGGAAACCCTACAGAGAATATAAAAACATCATTTTCTAACAGTAAAACTAACAAACGAGGTATTAGAAATGCTTTATTAGCATAAATAAACTTATCACCGACAGGAAAAAATGTAGGTACGTATATGCTTAAATAATTTATTTCTAAAATAATATAACAGGTTAATGATAGACACACTCCACAAGACAAGTAGAATATGCGGTCACAGTAAAATTCACAAGCACAAGCAAAAGCACACCACCAATAAGTTACAGTAACAGTAGGAAAGTGCATACACAGACAAATGAAACACACAACCCAGATACTACTTATAACAAGCTTATAATTATGTAAATCAAATTGCCTTCAAATCTTTGATTAAGCCACAAAAAATAGAGCAAATCGACCAAAATATCAATACAAGATATATATATATATATATATATATATATATATATATATATATATATATATATATATATATAAACTTCCTAACAAATGAAAAATAATATAAATCACTAGAATTAAACCAATAGCAACCTGAAAAATGCAATTTTCCTTGAAAAGCAACTAATCGATAAAACTGTTTAGTGTTGCTAGAACATATAAATTTAACAATACAATGCTACAGTACGGCAATTTCATAGCTAAAACATAAAATCAATGTTATAACACCATGAATCTGGTGTTTTTCCGAATAGCCCACAGCACCAGTTTTAACCATTCCTTGTTTCGTACTGACTTTGAACCTGGGAATTTCGCAGTCAAAAAATTTGTAAATAAAGCAAATGGCCACCATGAGGTTTGTAAACTCTCTAGACCCGAAGCAATTTTCACAAACAAGAAAACACACTGACAATACGGAATCAGCGAAAAACCAATGCATCACATTGTAATGGACTAAGCATTTTCCTCTATTTCAACATTCGATCCACTCCACACTAGATTCCCAAACTTCGTAAAATCCTGGTTGTGTAAATATCCACAAACACAGCTACATGCACATATAAATGACTGATTACATTAGTAAATTAAAATATACGAATCAGACAGCAGTTTAACAAAAAATTGGAAATTTTAAAAAATATAATTTAAACCGAGAGAAAGCAAAAATAAGCAGAAAACGAATTAACGAATCCAACAAATATCTCAGCATTCGACATAAACCACAAGACCGCGTACTTGTGGTTGGTTTCCCCGCCCCCCCCCGTCTCCTTCATATGCGAACCAAACCTCATACCCAAGAATTTGATGGTTTGCAATTTTCTGAGCATATTTGCAGCAAAACTTGAAAAATATTGTTTTTGGCCAAACTTTGGGAGGAACCAACCCACTCGTAAATTATGCATCCTGAAAATAAATAATTTTCGGAAAAAACTCGCTAACCGAAATAACACAAAGTTGCCTATTACGTACACACTACAAAGACAACATAAAAATATATCCCTAACAAAATACAGTAATAAACAATAAGTTAAACAATGAAACTGCAAACAGAACAAAAATTATACTATAACATTTAAGCAAAACAAGAACATTATAATTCCATTTTTTAATTCTTGTCGTCCGCAAGAACACCAACGGCCAGAAAGAACAAAGTGCAGAGGATTAATGACGACAGACATTTATCAGAAACCAGCTTTGTGTATTTGTAGCTTATAAGCAAGGCCGTGTGATTTTTCCCTGAAAAAGAAAATACGTTATACCTTAAGTACAATAATTGATAACTGCAATCCACAAACTACGAATTTGAACTCGTAAAACTAAATTCATCAAAACCACTTAAATAAGTCAGGAAAGTATAAGAAATCACTGCAAATCAAGGCACCATGAATAGCAAATGACTGCACTTTAACTATAGTTTTAGTATTTTGAAATAAAATAAAACCACAGCAAAGGAAAAAGCAAACCAAAAATAACAAAAGCACTGTTTCACATCTACTACAGTACAATCAGAAGAAGGAATTACTGCAGCAATGTGACGCTGAGAATAATTCTCGCGACATGAATTTATCTTTATTTTGGCAAATTTTGCAACAGTTCACCGAAATGACGCCTTTGGCTAACACTAACACTACCAACCTGAGCACATTCTAACGATATTCCTCTTGTAAAATAAAAAACCTTAACGCCCCCCTCCTCCCCCTCC
>JASAND010021663.1:0-63770 GCA_030248195.1 Trissonchulus latispiculum
CAGAGGACTAGGCTTTAAAACGTTAATATGGGAGGGACAGGTTGTAAATGCCAGGAGGACTAGGTTAAAAGCGCACTAATATGGACCAGCTTCGCTGAACAACCCATATTCGCGGGTACGCATGCTCCACTCCGCATTTGACCTTTATTGTCTTAAGTTCTAAATTCGTCAGCTTTCCAGGCGAGCTTGCTGATTTTGAAATATTATGCTTTATATACTTCAAGCGTTTTATAGTGAGTTACCAGAGCGGAATTTGTGACACCAATTTTTACTGCATATATATATATTGTATTAAGTGTTGGATTATATGCATTAATTAAATTAATTAAATTAAGTTGTTGTAAGTTGTATTAATTATGGAATGTTAAGTATTACGAACACAACTACATGTATCATAGGGGTCGCTAGCGACCCCTATAATATGAGTGAAAATGGTCGAATGACCGTGTAAAACAAGGCTGCGCAGATCCTGCGCAGATTATGTGCGCAAAAAATTGTACGTGTCGAGTTTAGTATGTGTGCGAAGTTTCATCCCCGTACCACTTTCCGTTAAAAAGTTGCGCCAAAAATCGCTTACGAGAGTGATGTTTTTTTTCGGTTCTCCGCTTTGACGTCTGGTAAGGGGGTTTTGTAGCTTTAATAGCAACAGATAGAAAAATTTTTGCCTATGAAAACCATATATATTCTTGGAGTACGCAACAAAAACAAGCCGATAGGCTAGTTTTTATGCCTCCCAGAGCCGGAAAAAATTTTTGGCGGGGGGCCAAAGTCGGCCAAAACGCTAAAATGGCAAAAAGTATGCTTCAAAGGCGCCGTAATAAGTCAGACTGGGCTATATATGGGGCAATACTGCCTATATGGCTGAATAGGACACATATCAGGGTCGTTCAATTGCTATATGATTTTCCGGCCCTGAGCGTAATTTTTGGGTACTGGCCTGCCAAAGTTGGTGAATTTTGGGTCCAACTTTGAACTTAGTTTTTTCGCTTATTTTGCGACCTGGAAGCCTCAAGTCTTGCATACAAAGGTTTTTGCGGACGGAGAATCGATTCCCGCTATCCATTTTGCTGCCCGACTGACCCAAGTTGCTGGGCTGGTTCCACTTTGCCGTCTGGAGGGTCATGTCGGCAACCGTTTCCTGGAGGTCTATACTAGGCTCTACTTGGCCTCTCAAAACTTTCTCTATAGGGGTTTTCTGGTGCGCCCAGCTCATTTCCGGTGTCCGTTTTGCTGTACAACGCACCCATTTTGCTGGGCTGGCTCCACTTGACCGTCAGAGGGGTCAGGTCGGTAAGGGGTCAGGTGGTCCAAAATGAAATTTTTCAAAAGTGGTCAAATTTGGTACCAAATGAAAGCCCTAAGTGAGCTGAGCAACTTTTGTCATAGAATTGCATGCTCAAAGTGGCTGTAGAGTGCTGGGGTGGGGTGGGGTGGGGACTTAAGCGATTTTCGGTAAAAAATGAAATGTTTCAAAAGTGGTCAAATTTGGTACAAAATGAAAGCCCTAAGTGAGCTGAGCAACTTTTGTCATAGAATTGCATGCTCAAAGTGGCTGTAGAGTGCTGTGGTGGGGTGGGGTGGGGACGTAAGCGATTTTGGGTCAAATATGAAATTTTCCAAAAGTGGTCAAAATAGTATCTGCTTGCGCATGGTGTTCGGATTTCCGATATTATGTTGGTTCTTTTTTGCGCATACATATGTAAAAGAATGGAAAACAAGAACCAAAAATGCTCCTTCGTCGCATGTAAAATACATATGAGTACTCTCAGGCAGGTTGTACGAACAAGGAAACTAGCCTGTAAAATGCATATGAGTGGCGTTGAGGTTGTAAATTAAGGAAAACAAGTTGCAACGGCTTAACATATGAGCCTGTCCTACAACGAGGCTCATATTGGCGTCACAGTGCAGCCTTCTTAAAGATCATCAGGTCATCATATTAAAGAAAAAACGGATGAATAGACATAACTTGTTAACATTGTGGCTTGAAAGAAATGGACAGAACGAAGTGAACAGCGACACCTCAAGTTTAACTGTACATGCAAGCTGATGTTTCCCGAAACACCATGGCACCTACTATTTCCGGAAGCACTATAGTACACCTACTGTATTCTCGGAACACTATGACACACTACTCTCACATATATACGTAATGCTTTCCCCACATGGCTCTGAGTCAGAGCGCAGAGTTGCATGCCGTGTATATATAATGCGTATGCACTGTATATATAATGTCTTAGCGACAAGATGTGTGAAGGAAAATTTTGTAATAAAAAGCTTTATGTGCTATTTATATGAAGGTCAAATATCGACAAATTATATTATGACATACGCCAATATGAGCCTCGTTGTAGGACAGGCTCATATGTTAAGCCGTTGCAACTTGTTTTCCTTAATTTACAACCTCAACGCCACTCATATGCATTTTACAGGCTAGTTTCCTTGTTTGTACAACCTGCCTGAGAGTACTCATATGTATTTTACATGCGACGAAGGAGCATTTTTGGTTCTTGTATACGTAGTATAGCTGCAAAGTCGTGCCGACAAATTGTTAAACTGTTATTGAAGGATAGCCGCCAGCATTTTTGTCTGGACAATTTCCGCGAATATGGGTTGTTCAGCGAAGCTGGTCCATATTAGTGCGCTTTTAACCTAGTCCTCCTGGCATTTACAACCTGCCCCTCCCATATTAACGTTTTAAGACCTAGTCCTCTGTCTGCTTAAAACCCAGTGTCACCCATATTGCATTTTTCATGCTCCATCGGAGCATTTTTATTCTTGTTAGCATATTTTTCGAAAAATTTTCGCCCCCCCCCCAAAAATTCCTTGCCCCTCGGGGGGCGAGTCATTTTGGAGGGGGGCGAAAATTTTTCAAAATTTTTCTGAAAACATGCTAAAAATAGCGCTGTTTTTATAGTAATCCCCAAGAAAGTGCATTTTTAGTGCAAAAATAGCGCTTAAATAGGCAAAAATCGACTAAAAATCTCCGGCGAAGCCGGAAAATTTTTGAAAATTTGGCCTTCTGAGCTATTTTTTTAGGGCAAAAGTTGGTACCAAAAGGGGCACCCACTTTTTTGGGGGGGGAACGATTTTTGGGGGGGAAGTGTGTTTATGGGGGGGGGCCCGCCCCCCCCCAGTAGAATAAGCCCAGAACATTTATCTGATTTCTCAATTTTAGGCCAAAGAGCGTCGTTCTGCCTGGCAGGAGCATTCGGAAGATTTTGTGAAACCAGAACGATTGGCTTTACTGGCAGACTGTCCTTCGCTTCAGCGGCAACTGAGCAACCCTACCTTACGCCTAATTTTAAGATGGATTGACAAGGCTCGTAATCCTGCTACGGCGGTTCGTAAAGCTTTTGTTCATCCCTTATTTCAGGTACGTTATGTATACTTGTGTGCAGCGTTTCAGTGTATTAGTTTTGGTTTGAGCTTGACGCAACATGTTTTCACTCATCATTTTAATTTGATTATTTTACGTATGACGAGACGATGAATGGGGAAAATCGAAATTGGTAAATTAGATACATGATAATTATGATTCTTCTAAGAGTGGCTCAGGAAAGTTTTGTTCAGTAATGCAAAGCATCTGCTTTTCATAACTTTGAAGATGTGTTGTATATATGTATGTCTAAATTCTTAAATCGCTACTATTTTTCATCATTCCAGGAATTTGCCTCGACATGCCTGGATTTGGTGGAGCCGGATCCAGATCGACCCAAGCTGATTCCCTGTACCAAAACCGGCCTAGTTCCTCGTTCAGCCGTCGACCTGACTGACCAGGAAGTGCTGGACGTCGTCACCAAACTGTTGGTTCCCGCTTTGACCGGTTCCCATGGCGGAAATGGCGCTCTTGATCGTGAAGAAGAAGAAGAGCCATCGATTCTACCTCCTCGACGACCTAAACTGTCAGAATAGGGTCACAGACAATGTTTTGAATATATTTGATGTTATTGGAACAGAGAACGGGAAGTGGGGAGAGGGTGCGACAATGGCTACCAATTTCTAGTGGGGTAGCTAGAAAATAGTTGAAAGATGTTGTCGGTATATATTCTGAGAAATCGAAGAATTTTTCTAATTTTTAACATAAGAATTCGTAACAAAACTTTTTAACCAGTGAAGGCAAAGGAGGCTTGAATCGTTTTCATGGTCGATAGTTAATTAACGCGTCAGAAACGCTTAGAAAGGATAGTTTATGCTCTTGTCGATGTGCGGAACAGTTTGCAAGATGGAGTAACGATCACGTTGCATGGAAAGAAAACCTTGGAAACACCTACATTGTGAGGGAGTGTCGCCCCCACCCCGTTACGCCATCGCCCAGTGTTCGCACTCATCACAGTCATTCGGAGTATTAAATATTAAATTTAGTAAACATTTTCTGGTATCGCATTGCAATTTGAATTTAGACCCTTTTTGAATACTTACTTGAAATGTGTATTTTCGATGCTCGTTTCTGACGGGGACAGCAAGCAAGCAGTCTTTATTTCTAGCGAAACTATCAAGAGAGAGCAAAAGTGAAATTTTTTTCTGGTGGAAAAGTTTCGCGAAAATTTTCATTGACAGGACATGAATATTTTGTATTTTTTGTTTTTAGTTCTGTTCCATCTATTTTGTCGTGCATACTGGGGATATGTAATGCACTCAATACTGTCCTGTTTTAAAAACTTGGTATTGTGCAGATGAGGGAGGCGTGGCTTACTAACTTTTTACTTTTAACTTTTAATAGGCGCAATTATTCCTGTGCAAAATCGATTATTTGCTTACTAAAGCCCAGTTCACGATGAAGTGGGTTGTGCTGCTTTCTGTTCAGTGCTCAGGAGACATAAGACACATAGCTTAAGATAATCAAGTACAATTGCGAAAGGCACAGGTCACTTGGTCGAAAAATTGTTCAAAACTTAAAAACCAACATTGCAGAAACTTCTAAAATTTGTGAAATACGAATTGTGATGGTAATTACTTTAAAATTAGATAAAATAAGGTATTCCCGTGTGCAGGCTGCTTTTAATTTTTAAGATTACTCTTGAGTTCATGATATGATATGATATCTTATTTTTGAAAAGTATAGTCAGGTAGGTGTAAAACATGTCCAGAACATTTTTCGTTTCGGTTTTAGAAATCTCAAAAATAATATATTTTTACAACATTGCTGTAGCGGTTTCCATTAATTTTTGCAGACAATCAGCAAAAGGATTGGAGAGCTTAAAAGCACAAGCCAAAATCTTCAACATTGTTGAACATTCTCAAAGCACACCAAAAGCACAAATCACTGTGCTTTCTCACTATCAAAGCACAAAAGCACACAGCATTTCATCATTAACCGGTCTTAGGTTAGGGGTTTAGCCAATGCTGTGTGTGTCTAGAAATAACCTAAAGTTTTGGGTTCGAGTCCTTTCCGGTCTCAGTTTCTTCTAACTAGAAGTATTGTAGGGCTAGTTTTCATCCATTTTTTGCACATTGTCATTCTACTATAGTGTAAATCTGGTTTTGGTAGCGTAATGAATGATTTTGTAAATACAAGTAAATATTTTATCATTCGTTGTTTGTCTTGGTATGTAAGGATTCCTTATTTAGCGAGAATAATTTCTGCCGACATTTAGATTGTTTGTTATGTATGGTGATCTTGCAACTTAGCAGAATTAAATTTTCCGGAGAGCCTACTAGCTATTCAGCTTACGGATACTGAGTAGAACCAGGGTAGTCCGAACGACCGGTGGCCAGCCGCCGAGAACAGGCTGGTTGAGTTTCTGGGGCTTATCGACTTTAACTTCTTGAAAACTATCAAATATATTTTTGGTTAGCCGGCAGAAAGGTGCGCCGCTCGGAGTCGCGAGAGTTCGGCCGGTGAACAGCACTATTTCCCGAAGGGGAACAAATTTAGAGTGAAATTTTTATTTACAAATGTCCGAAAATTCGTTTCTAGTTATATACTTCAATTAAGTATGTTTAAACCCAGGAAGTATCCAGAAATGCCTGGATGTGAACTAAAATGCGCAAAACTGGGCACTCAATTCGGTGAAGAGGCGTAAAGAGGGAAGGGGAAAACGGCAAGGCAAATTGGGAAAACTAAAAAGAACGAAGAAGTCTCAAAAGGCAAAGTATTTTGCACCATCAGTACCTATTTCTTACTGCTTAATAGCAAAGTTATTGTTACCAAAAAAGTCTTAACAGTTTTCTTGGCCAGGGTGGACAGATGGACTGGAGTAGTACTTCCCCACTCCTCGGCGAAGTCGTCCACAAACTGTATATACCACAATCTCTCTCGCAAGTGTTAAGTTATTCGTCTACAATGGGAAAGAAAATTACCGAAAAAGATTCGTTGAATCAAATTTCCAGAAGCTTTCCTTCAGGATTTCCGTGTGATTTTTTACTAAAGAATGACTTTCTGCAAAATAATTCAAAAAACGTGTTAGTTAAAATTTACTGTTTTCAGTTTGCAGAATTGGTGAAAATGGCTGAATTTATTTTACAAAGCAGCATTTAGGCAAAATTGCGGCATCAAGAGGTGCCCAAGTTGGTTACCGCAAATGGTCAGCGTATTTTGTCCTCCCCTACAGTTGTGTTCTTGGCTCTTGACAGAAAGACTTTTCGAACGGTTTTATTACAAAAACTTCTGCTTATTATTACAAAAATTGTTTAAGATGGTGATTCCTTTTGGGCTATTGTTGGCTAGCTGCGTAAATCAAGATGAAATTTGACGATACTTTCCGAAATATATACGTTCTTTTAGCGTTCTAACAACCACCGCTCAATCCAGATTCAAAAATTCGATATTTCCGGTCAGGGCGGTTTTTCCCAATTTCTGAAACTTTGGCAGCAGCTATAGAGCTATGATTATATTCGTTCGAAAGATCTCATCGAGCTTCATATTTTTGCTTTTTAAAGCAACGTTCTAGCTTTTCTCTACCGTGAGATATAGCCGTTTTTCTTGTTTTGGTGTCGAAAACTTATTTTTGCAGAAATCAAATAATTCATCATTTCTTGAACTATGCAAGCCGTAAAATGAAACTAAGGGCGTCGATCTGAAGATCTCATAGGGGCTAATTATCCGACGCATGATCGTCTTCCAACAGCTATCCCGTAGGCTGCTATAATAAAAAATGTAGTTTTTGCAAAAACACGACCAATTTTTTTCCAAAGATCGTAAAGCATACACCATATAAGCTGGAGGGCTGCTACTTAACGGATGTGTTCTGCACATATGTACCCAGGGACGACTTTTTAGTTGCCCCGATAACTGCTTTCTAGCTAAAGTAATCGCTTGACAAATTTGGAAAAGTAGGCAAAATACAGGTTACGCACACATTTCAGCTTATTTCTCTATAACGAAGAGCGATCTCACAATAAATAAAAAATCGTCCCCAGCTATTTGATGGAGGTATCGAATGATATAACCGATGTCTCGCGAAAAAAGTTTACTTGAGTCTGCAAAAAGATCTGGAAAATTATACTTCTTCTAAAATGTGTTAAAAATATTTTGGATAAGCAACATTAGTTTTATGGTACGCATTAAAAAGAGAAAATGTCAAGCTGCATTTTGATTTAAAAATGACTTCTTAACTCCGAGTAGTGAGTGAGTAATAATGGTGCAAACTTTATGTGACCAAAGGGAATCACCACCTTAATTAGGTTTAGGTTCTTGGAAGGGGGTATTGCAGGACACAGGAAGCAAGAGTTGTACTCTTTAGTCTTTATATACCTGCTTGAATTAGTTTGGAAAATTTCAGCTCCGTATTCTTTGTTTCAGAATTTATGTTTACGTAATGAAATGTCTGCTGTGGATTTTTGGCAGTGCTGTGGCCGTCTTCTTCAGCATCTCATCACTGATTGGCTACTTCCAATGGGATGACATTAACAGATGTCATATGACCTGGATGTATGAATGGCCTGAGTATATTGTACGCATTGTGCTGTTACCGATTGTCTTAAATATAAAATAAATATTGGAGAAATATTATGCTAGCACAGTTAATGATATAAAAATTGAATAGATAGACAGTGTTCATAGATTTTTGTTGTGAAATTAACTAAGAATTGTGCCAGGTTTTGTTGTATTTTTTAGAAAATACCATTAAACCGATCTGTCGAAGCTCGATTCCAGTACGGTCTGTATGTTTACGGCGAAGGGTATGTTTTCATAAGTTTATTGAATTTTTAGCTCAACTTGAAACCTTCAATATTGTGTTCTCGAGTTTGTACTGGTCCGTATAAATGTATTGATTTACCCATAGGATCCTGGCTGTTTGGGGGGGGGCGCCCCCAAACACTTTTTGGGTCCCCCCACGGTCGTCTCCTTCCCCCCACTCACCCTGGGGTGCGTAGAAATTGCCAAATGCCTAGGATTTTTGGTCAAAATATTACTACTTCACCAGAATGTTTTGATCAAAAATCGTCTATTTTGGTGCGGAAACTTAGTTTTTAAGTACTTCTTAGCTTAGTTATAGCAGTACATGTAGAAAGCAGGTTATTTTTACTGTATTTTAAGCATTTAGCCCATTTCCCTCCAACCTCCCCCCTCTAGTGGGGAGGGGAGGCGTCCCCCTCCCACTCGTCCCCCCAATTTATTTTTTGCCGAAAAACCAAAAACCTTGGGGATCTTTTCGTGCGCCAGTAAAAGGTGTGTTGCGTTTTCTGAATCTCTGAAAAGTTCAGCGACCATGAATCAAACATAAACCTGGAGCGTTTTACATGTCTTAACACATGTTATTTCATACCCGATTTATTGCGTTAAAGTAATTTAACAGTATTTTAATTGTTCCAGGGCTTACGCTGCGAAATTGCGGTACGTTGAACTGGAACTGTTTTAAGAGTAGCTTAAAGGGGAGGGGTATATTTTTGGCCGATTTTTCGACCATCTCCGATTTTGCTCATTTTCACATTCCAGTTCGGTTTGTGCTTGTTATTCGCCTGTACCATTTTGTTTTAGGTTTCGTAGTTGTTGTTGTTTTTAGGCGATTAATTTAATTTCTGCAGATTTTTATTTTAGTCATTCGCATTTTGACGGTGTTCCTGTCCTGTTTCTTCCAGGAAATGCGGGCAGCTACAAGCAAGGTACTATTGACACATTGGCTTGCCTGACTTCAGTTTTTTGAGAAACCAAACACTGTCGTAGTCAAAATATTGGTGCCAAACTAATGCAGTGGTGTACGCAGGATTTTCTGACATGGGGGAATGGTGGCAATTTTTATATTATCATAGGTGTCGCGGCAGCGACCCCTATAATATGTGTGAAAAGTGGCTGGAGACAGTGTAAAATAAGATGCGCAGAAGCTGCACAAAATCCTGCGCAGATTTCATTGTAGAGCACATCGAGTTTAGTATGTGTGCTTCAGCCCCGTATCACTTACCGTTAAAAAGTTGCGCCCCCGACCGGTTATGGCGGCGATGTTTTTTTTCGGTTTCTCCTATTTGATGGTTGTATTGTACATAATGTTCGCCGCTTTCACGTGAACTGCAGCGGTGGGCCAACCAAAAGGGCTATAGGGTCTAGTAGTACCCTCTAAAGAATTTAAGAATCGCAACTTTTTTTGCGCCGCAGCTGCGCCACAGCGGCCGCAGTGGCGCCGTAATATCGGTTCAGAGCGAAGTGACCATTCTTGTGGTGGTCGCTCAGGTCGAATCTTACGAGCTGGAGCTGATTTCTTTTTCTATTCAAAAATTACATATTTTTAACTAACTAACGGTCCAGGTTTCGTTTCTCTATCACTTCTCTAGTCACCACAGTGGCCGGTCACAAATGGCGAAAATTTGACAAATTAAAAATCGAAATTTCTCGCTATTTATTCAACTTAGAAGACTTGAATCTTCTATACAAAGGTTTTCTGGCACGGAGAATTGATTCCCGTGGTCAGTTTTACTATCCGACCTGCCCATCTTGCTGGGCTGGTTCCACTTTGCCGTTTGGAGTGTCCGATGGGGTAGGGGCCAGGTCGTCAAAAACAAAGTTTTCAGAAGTGGTCAAATTCGGTATGAAATGAAAGCCCTAAGTGAGCTGAGCAACTTTTGTCTTAGAACTGCGTACCCAAAGTGGCTGTAGAGTGCTGTGGTGCGGTGTTGTGTGGACTTAGGCGATTTTGGGTCAAAAATGAAATTTTTCAAAATTGGTCAAATTTGGTGTCCAATGAAAGTCCTACGCGAACTGAACAACTTTTATCATAGAGCCACCTACCCATGCTTGCTGTGGCGTATGATACTTTTGCTTTTACGTTTTCAACCGGACTTTAAAGGATAATAGACAAGCCAACACACACACATATATGATCCTCTTTCGTGCGGAGCATTTTTGTTACCTGTATTAATTTATTTATGCACATTGTTCACACATTTTGAGAACAAGCATTCTGCTTTAATCAGTTTAAATTAAATGAATGGCCAAGAACCAAAAGGAGAACTTTTTGCAGAACCTATACAATCAATGTAAACTGTCCTAATGTTTTAGTTAGGTCCTTGGCTTCTGTTTCTTTGAGGAAAACCTTGTCTTATGGAAAAGATCCTCCAAAATTCGATTTCTTTGCGGTTGATTTTCGCGAGGTATTTAACGTAGTTTTTACTGTTTGATTTATTGGCATACATTTTCAGTTAGTAAGTTTACACAGACTTACGGGTTGTTTTGTAGTAAAAATTTATTGACTTACTTAGGGTTTGTTCCTTTAATTTCTTATTTATTGGAAGATTTGAAAAATCTTTTTGCAATTTGTAGTGCCCTTTAATTTGATCTCATTTTTTAGGAATTATCTGGGATTTTTGGTGGATACTTGGGCCGGCAAACAGGTTAGTTCAACAAGTAGAAATTTTATGAAAAATCATTTAAGTTGTTGCATTTTTGCCATCGCATAATACTAGTTGCTTTGGTTTTTTTATTTTTCTTTAATAATCTTGTGGTGTTTTAGAATTCACTGCTCATTGTATTGAAGCCATAAGAAAGCTCTACAAAAATGGGGAATCGAAGCAGTTGATACTTATCGGTCATTCTATGGTATGATTTTTTAGCTTTATCTGAACGTAGTGATTTTCGAGAAAATCACTACGTTCAGATATTCAGGGAAAGGGAGAAGAAGGAAGCTAGTTATTAGGCATGGGCACGGGTCCAAAAATTTGGACCCGGGTACCCGGTACTACCCGAAGCCCTATGTCGGGTAATTGCGACACTACCCGGGTACCCGGGTAATCGGGTACCCGGGTCGGGTACCCGGGTAATCGGGTACCCGGGTACCCGGGTACCCGAGCACTTTCGGGTACCCGAGACATTTTAACCCATTTTTCGGATTTGGCCATTTTGAAATTTAACCTTTTCAGGGGCCTTTATTCACATTGAGCTTAGATTGGTTAGATTTTTATTCCTAAGATATTTCAAAGGATTTTTAGAGAATTAAAATGGCTTATAGGGACTTTCAATTAATTGTCATGGTATCAGAAGCTGATGCTGATACAGACAACATTGGTTTTTGCGCGCTCAGATCAGCAGTTTCGTACCACCGTTGCCCTGTCCGCTTTTTTTTCCCTTAGTGCCACACCCCAGTTGCTTTCGCGATGAGGGGTAGTGCCATACCAAATTTTGTACTGGGTCCACGGTATGGCACTGAATAATTGCATATCGCAATTACCCGAGGCATAGGCAAGGCTACTGCCGGGGCAGAAGTGGTCACGCTGCTTTCACCGCATCGTGGTCACCCGTTAGCTCCATTCAAAGGGGTTTCCCCCCTTGACTGGCCAACTCCTTGAAAATCTCGGATAAGTACAAATACAATTAGGGGGGATGTTTTGGCACCGAGGTACCATTCCTATAATCAATTTCCTGTTGTCAGCCGCCAACAGAGAACTTTGAGTTGCATGATTTCACTTGAAAGTCACAGATGGTGAAATTCATTTACGGATCCGTAGGATCCAAAATTTCATGTTTGCGGCCGATTGATGCAGATGGTACCTTCTCCCAATCTGATCAGCCTAAAGTGTTGCGTGATTTGTCAAGCAGGTGTGTTATTTGTTAAATAAAAAAAATTAATAGGTAAAATAAAATAGATAGTGACTTTGTTTTCGTTCGTAATTGAGCTATATCTTAGTAGTAATGGCAATAATTAGGAATAATATTATTAAATAATGATTAGGAATAATTTGGGATAATATTATTAAATAATGATTGTATTATAATTCACTTAGGATGTTTTAAATTAGATTGTTTTATTATTCACAATAGACACAGAGGGACCTTTTTCACCCTCCATGCCTATTGCTTTATGATTTTATGGTCAACTATTAAATTAAAATTGGTTTGAGATCTTAACGTAGGGCTTTGCAGGCTACGGCTCTTATTTCAAACTAAACTAAAAATTCTAAGAAGCTAGTTCGAATGACCAATTTCAATTCAAAGATTATCAGACTTAGCTTTATCCCAGAAATGTGACGTGAATTGTCCTTTATTTGAAATCCAGCCAGCTATGTAAAGTACCACGTCCAACCATTTCACAGAAAAATCCTGTCCATAATATCATGAATTTCCATTCTTTTACAGTTGACATAGCACACATACTTTCGGATTCTTGAATTGGCTATGATTGTCACATAAATACCTCAACAGAAACATTGAAGAGACAGAACACAGAGATTAGTGACATTAAGTCATTACTTGTCCGAGATTAAGATGCTGAAGCTGAAGCAACAGTATATAACCTTTTGACAGCAGTCAGAACTGTTATTATAGACAAACAAAGAGGCATAGCAGCAGCTATAAAATTTAAGCTTTGAGTATTCCCTATTAAAATTGTTTATTGGTCACAATTTGCAATTTGCAAGTTTTCTAGTCATTAACTTATCATACTGCTGCACCTCTGCTTGATTCCCTACCCAAACTGTTTGAATCGAAAACAATTTTATAATATGAGTGAAAATTCTGTTTAAAATTCTAAATCAGTGAAACTTATCTATTCAGTTTGAGCGACTATCCTCTCAGGTTAAATTTTGAAATCTCTAAAGTTATTTAAAGAAATCTCTAAAGTTATTTAAAAAGATATTCTAAAACTTAGCCGTAAATGAGCAGCCGACGTCGCCAGTTGTTGATCGGATCATTTGGAAACAGTGAAATAAATAGTTTGCTAACAGCAGAAGTCCCTGTCCGCTTCCTCTAATCTTTAAATCTTAACAAATTGTAGAAAGTATTTGGATTATAAGAGCAAATCCCAATGACAAAATTTAGCTAACTTCAACTGCTTGTCTCTGGAAATTGGAACAGCACAAAAGAGAGCAAACAAGCAAAACCTGCAAGAAGTACTAAGTTTTAGGTTTTTACGTATATTCTTTTCGTTTTTCCTTTTACGTAATTTAATTTCTTAATAAAACCAGGTAAAAATAAAATGTCTTGGATAAAAAAGCTAAATTTTTTGTGATCGGACACTACACTTTACTGACAACAATGTAAAATTTTAAACTCAATAAATTGACGTAGGTGTTGAGATTAGTGTTTACATTTTCCATTTAGATTAATTTTATAATTTTTTACCTGAAAACAATTGCTACTTTCCAATTTCCTTTCCTCTGTCCTTTTGCTTTTAGAATACCTTTACTAAACGTAAAACTGATGAGAGATGAAAGTCCTTTAAAATTTTCATTAAACGTTTACAAGGCATTTATTAAATATTCCATGAAATAAATTCATTTATTGTCATTACGATTCCAAGGTATCCAAAGAAATTCAAAGTAAGCATCTCCCTCAAAAGTTGGCTAAACTTTCTCAGTCACTAAAGGCGTGCACATACCAAAGAATCATCCAAAAGCTCGTATGCTCAACATTTGGTTAAATGAATGCTCAAACAATCTGGGAGCATTTTCTTAGTTCAGAATTCAGTTTAGAAACAGCTAGAGTTGACAAATTTGAAACCTAATGAGCGTTGGCCATTAGTGAAGGAAGTTTTCAACGTTGACCATGTGGCATTAAATGGAATCACTAAACTTTCAAAATCATATCAGTCACTATTGACACCATCTAATGGTAATTAGTATTGTTTCTTACAGTTTAGAGGACAACGCAAGAGCTGTGACAAAAGTCACTAATTTGATGCAAACAGTATTGTTTGTATCTTGTGAATTTTAAGTTTTAAATAGTTCCTCTACTTCCGCATATTGCTCCAACAGGAATTTAAAGAAATAAAAAATTATTAGAGCAAGGTAAATTTAACATTTTAAAAACAAATCTAAAATTAGAAAATTATAAAATGTTTGAAAAATACCAGGACGAATTCCTCTTCCCATTGCTTCCTTTTACTGTTGTAGTATCTTTTTATAATATTAAATTTAATAATAAACTGAAAATCTTCGGTGGTACAAATTTTCTTAGCCAAAAATTTTGGTAGTTAAAAAGTTTCTGAGCCAAAAAATTCTCTCAAAAAAATCAAAAAGATCCAGATTAAACCGGTTTTATCCGGTTTTTTTCGGTTTAAACTGGATATCGGGAACCCGAAGCAGGACCCGGGTACCCGAAAATTTTCGGGTACCCGGGTACCCGTCGGGTACCCAACTACCCGTGCCCATGCCTACTAGTTATGAAATGGGCGTTAAATTAAATTTAGTTATCATACTGTGCAGTGGCGTAGCCAGAAAAAAATTTCAGGGGGGCACATCCAAAAACTTTTAACATTTACCCAGTTTTTCAAAATCGTTATTCGCCTGTTTCATGCTTTTTTCGGATAACATAACCTAAGGTTATGACAACCGAACTTTTTAAATTTTCGGAGGTACAATGCATACATGTATATATATATATATATATATATATATATATTAGTGATGTGCGCCGAACAAATTACCCGCTCCGGAGCTCCGACCGGAGCGGGCAGTCGGAGCACCGGAGCTCCGGAGCTCCGGAGCTCCGCGGAGCTCCGACTGTTTGTGGAGGTTAAAATTGTAAAAATTTTATTTTAAGCTAAGCAAATTGTTTTTGCAATGAAAAGCAGGTCTGATCTCTGTTTACAATATACCGCTTCACATTTTTATGCTCAGAATCTGATTTCTTTGGTATTCGCATTTGTTCTATTTGCTATCCTGTATTTTTGATCTGAAGTTCAGACTTTGACAACTTTCACAGAACTTGTGGCTGTTTCATTATGCATCATGTTACGTTTACATAAAAGCCAATATTAGTTTTCTTCTAATTTAGTTCTTCAATCTATATACAAGTTTAGTTTAGTTCTAATGACTCAATTTTTAAAGTTTAAATTTTATAGATTAGGTCTCCATAAAATTCATTACGAGAATTTCGTCAAAATTAAATTAAATCCATAATGAATTATTGCAAACTTAACAAATGTGGACCAGATTTACTTTTATCCACTGTTTAACTTTTAAAAAGTATATATGTGTATGTGGTATTAAAACTAATTTGAACAAGGGAAAATAATCTCAAAAATACGTATTAGAAAATATGGGTGAGGTGAAATCAAAGAAAACATTTGTAGACATTGAAAGTTTACGCAGAAGAATAGATTTTATCGGAAAAGGGAATAATTGATGAATTAATGAATTAATTAAAAACGTAGGTAGTACTGAAACAATTCTTATATATATAGCAGCTGCGCGGGGTTCTGGGGGGCAGGGCCCCCTAGAAGCTGAAGAATTTTTGTGAATTATAATAAAATTCATAATGTTAAAAAGATTATATAAACATTCAAGTCTTTCCTCATTTTTAGACAACAATTTCTACAACTTCTTAGATTATACATACAGTACAGGCATAAACTATGTTGACATTTGAAGAAATTCTTAATGACACAAATTTCTTAAGACAGTCTTTAGACTTTTCTTAAGCCTCTATCAATTGTACATAAGAGAACAAACGAAGCGTCTTTACGACTTCAAAATTTCTTAATAAAATTTTCTTTAGGTGCAAAAGGTTAGATCTTCAGATAAAATAGGCAATTTTGTTTTTGCAATAAAATCGGTCTTCGAATCTTTAATTCTTTTCATACTAAAGAACTGAGAAAATTTTATAAAATTCCTGACATTTTTAGGCAAAAAAGGCAATTTTTCCTCAAAAATCGGATGCATGCCGAGGGCGCTAAATTTTTTTGTTTTCTGCCCTTTTTCCTCTTTCTCTCTTTAATTTTTCCAACCTTCGAATCGCGACGGGCGGGCTGCCCCCCCCCCCTCCCTGGATCCGCCCCTGGTCTGGGGGGGGGCGGCTGCCCCCCCTGGATCCGCCCCTGGTCTGGGGGCGGCAGCCCCCAGTTAAAAGCCAGACCTTTTTAGAATATGGCATAAGTGAAACTTTTTTAGAGCACACTCTGCTGAAATTTCAGAAAATTTAATCGTGTAGTTTGACGTGCAAATTAGATTTTTCTGAGTCGATTAACAAAATTCGCGCCTACGGCGCGAAAATTTTGTAAAATTTTCCCTGACATGGAAAATTTCCCGGGAGGCAAATGAGTTTCGGGGGGTGGGAATCCCCCCCCCCTGGGCCCCCCCTGTCTACGCCCCTGATACTGTGTGTCCATTAATTAATTAATTCATTAATGTTTCAGGGCGGAATTGTGGCACGTCATTTAGTGAGCTGGCCCGGTTTCAATGCCACATTCATCCCCTTGATTATTACCTTGGCTACGCCGCATGTTTCCCCAAGTACGTGCATAATACTATGTACAGGCTGTGTTTCATGTTCAGATTTTGTTAGCTGCTATCGCAAAGCCTTACAAAGAAAATTCATAACGTAGCTTTTGGTAGGATCCAAGATTGACTGATTTTTTGACGCAGTTGACTGAGCAATACTCCGCTGTTCCTCCTTAAGCTGGTGCTGCGTCTATCAAAGAGGGGGGGGGGTACGGTCCAAATCTCCGTAAATAAATGCCCCTTTAAATAGAATGTTATGATGCTACAAATTAATGTAATGCTTAGTTTGTAATGTAATGTAATGTTAATGTAATGCTCTGGCTTTCTTTCAGTATTTCGTTCTGATCTCTTCATGACCAAACTGTATGCTGACATGCGGGACCATTGGCGTCAGGCTGTGGGCTCCGGGCAGCTTCAGCCTGGCCTGACCCTCTTGTCGGTGGGCGGTGGATCACGTGACCACCTGGTGAGATCTGATTGGACAGAGCTGAGCCAGCCGGTGCTGGAGGCTCAGACCACCCACGATGCTGAGGAGGGTGATTCTGGGGATGGGGGTCCACCGCTTCCCATAAGGCTGGATCTTGCAAAGACTACTCCTGTTGTGAGTTTTATAGAGTACAATTCTACACATAGACCTATACGTTTACTTCTTGAACTGGATATTATAAGCCTTGCACTGTGGTTAGCTATTCTTTAGTTCAGCTTTAGCTTAGATTTAGAGTTTAAAGGTAGTCAATAGTGCAACGCAAACTGGAGGTCTCTGATGATCCAAGAGGAAAGCGGCTGTCGGCTCCAGTGCTAGTCCGTTCGCTATTCGGTTCGCTCACCTCCCCCAGAATCCGGCTTTTTGGGCGCAAAACCGGAGAAGTCCGCTATTCCGGCGAAACCGGCTGCTGGCTCACCGCCCCCAAAATTTCGCCTTCCGTATATGTCTGTTCTGAACAGTAATCTTTCTTTTCCTAGTCCAAAATTTCTGGAGGGGGGGGGTGGAGTCTCGCGGGGGGCGTCCCCCAGGTCTGGAGAAGAGGGCACCGATTTCTGGGGGAGGGAAATTTTTTCAAGAAAGCTTAACTACAACTTAAAAAAGACCTAAAAATCCGGCGAGTCCGGAAAAAGTTTTCAAAATTTAAGTACCCTAAAAACCCTATTTTTCTGTTGACCTTTGAAGTCTGGGAGGCGGGCAAACCCTAATCCTGGGGCGGCGACCCAAGTCTGATGGAGGGGCGCCCCCGCCACTACCCCCTATAGGAAAAAACCAGGAATAGTAAGTAATCGGAGGAAGATTTTCAAAAATGATTTATGTGATCGCTCAAAAATGTTCTCCCATTCATGGCATTCGGTGACACGCAAATTCGTGAAGCGTTCCAAATTTGGAGGCGGTCAGTTGGATCGACTCGGCCCTCCCTCGTCCTGCTAATGATCAGTTGGTCATTTTAGCGTTTCCTCTGTGCTCTTTGTTTTTTTATACTCTTTTTCTATTATACTATCTGTTATATTTCTGTTTTTAGCATGTCCACAGTGTCTCTGCCTCAACGATGCCTTACGTTTGGGCCGCCACAGATCATCTATGTATTGCCTGGTGTAATCAGCTGGTTTTGGCCGTTGTCCGAATTTTGTTCGACGGCTGGCCACTGTTACAAACCGCGCCTCCTACAGTGCCTGTGGACGATAGCGCTTCGACAGAAAATCACCCGATTTCTGGCAGTTCAGCGGCGACTGCGCTGAATTTGTCAGAAATTGTGCGATTTCATGTCAGCGGGCGTCGAGCTGAATGGTCTCGATATCAGCGGGCTCAAACCGACTGGACAGCTGCGCGAAATTTCACCGATGCGAAGGTGTTAACTGTAGACGTTTTGAAAGGTATATAATATTTGCTTTGATATATAGTACATTGATAGTGTATAATATGGATATTAAAAAGAAGAAGGTAGCTCCTTGAGAATACCTCCATTCCTGTTTCAGGGGCTTTTGGTGCCGACCGGCGCTCATCCTTGGATACATTGCCATAGAGCCAGGAGTGTCAGTTTCTTTACAAATAGCCCCCCCCGGTGCTAAAATTTTTAATATTTGACCAATCGAGCTGAAATTTGGTATGGGTATGTTTTCGACCACGCTGTGTTCAAATATCGCAAATTTTTTTTGATTTCGCGAAATTAGATTTTTCGATTCGCAAGGATAGATCGTAGGAGAACCGAAAACCAAAAGGAACCGAAAATTTTTGTCTTCGATTTTGCTGAAAAGTTGTGCACAGGAGTTTTCTAGGTCGCTGAACACGTATCTGAAATCTGTTTTTTCGATTCAGCTTTTTTAAGCCTATATCAAGCTAACGAAAAGATGAATCAAAGCGGACTTCAGATTTGTGTCCTGCGACCCAGAAAACCCATGTATACAACTCTAAAGTCGAAAACAATATTTTTCGGTACTTCTACGATCTATCCTTGCGAATAGAAAAAAAATCGAATTTCGCGAAATCTAACAATTTTGCGATATTTGAACACAGCGTAGTCGAAAACACACTCATAGCAAATTTCAGCTCGATTGGTCAAAAGTTAAAAATTTTAGCATTGGGGGGGGGTAATCTGGAAATGACCCGTCAGTTGTGCTTTATTGTTTCTAGTGTCACAGAATTCTCTACTACAGCGTACAATCTCAGCTGCCGGTCAGAAGTCATCCGACAATGCTAAATCCGATTCCGCACCTCAGAAACGAAGTCTAACCCTGTTACCTATCACCGAGCATTTACTGTATCAGGATCTGATTCTGTATACTAGTCAACAGCTGGACAGTTTTGTCTTTATTTGCCCACCCCTGAACGGTGCCCAACCTCCCTTATCCTGCCCCCAGGGCACCCCCCTGCCCTCTGAAATGGCTAGCCCCTTTCTTTTGCCTTCGGGACTTCAGGTGGTTCGTTTCCCAGTTACTCCGGAATTACAGGGCCAATCGGTTGGCTTGCTGTCAGAGATGTTACCCTCTGCTAATTCCGGGCTCCGAACTCTGTGGCAATTGGGTGCCCCGCTAGAACTGCCCATAACCCTGCCGTCCAGATTTGGCTGGCCTCCAGCTCCCTCATCCCAGCAAATCCTTGCCCAGACGTTCCGACTGAATCAGCTGCAGTCGATTTGGATTAAACTGCGCCTGACTGACAGTTTGCAAACGGTGGTTGCTGCCTATAGAGTTCAACTTATACCCAAATGCTCGGGTTCCAGTGTTAGCAAAGGTCAGTTAGTCTGTCTTTTAAGTTGGCGTTTTTAACGTTCTTCTGGATTTTAATAAGTATATTTTGTGTTCATGTGGTGTACAATAGTTTGTTTAAGCTAATTAATTTTGAAGTTTAGATTTAGCTGAGTGGTAAGAATGCAGCCCCTATTTTATTTGCGTAACGGATTGGTTATCGTTGAGTTAATTCGTGATCGTGAACTATTGCTTCTTCATTATAGATTTCTGGGCAGCCATGCATTTTGAAGTTACTCATAATCGAAATCAAGATCTCCTGCGGGCGGTGAGGTACGGTTTGTTAGCGCAGGTTTTAAAACATGTTTGGTCAGGCGTATAACGGGCGAGGGAGTGTGCATGAAATTTTACACGAAAATGTTCCGAAAACATTAAATTGCCATTGAAATATCTCCCAGTTTTGTATCCTGCAGAATGCTGTAAAAGTTTGGCTTGTCCACTCCGAAATTTTTTCTGGCTACTTGTTTGATAAACATGTATTCGGTTTGCCAAGTTTTGCTGAAGATTAAAGGGAATTATTTATAAAGAAATAATGAAAAACACCTGTCCTGCAGTCACTGAGGCAAAAAGCCGTAATCCGAATCAAGGCAGAGAAGCTTATTGGCTTTCTCCTGTTTCGGTGTCAGGATTTTGCTGTTCCCACAGCATTTCTTTTTTGGTATTTCCTTCTCTCATCTTCTTGGCTAACGTTTTTACTTAGATATCCAATCAATGATACTGATGCGATGATCCTGAAGAGGGCTCCGTTTTCAGAAAAGTCTGAATCAGAAGATCTGTTGTATTTGAATCTGTTTTTGGATCCACAGTGCTCTGAGTATGAGCTTTGGATAGCTTCTGAGCCGTTACAGGCCTTAGGGCAGGTACATTGTTTACAAATCTTTAATGACTGTCGTAAGTGTGAAATATTTGGCCTTCCAAAGCGTTCAAGTACAGCGGAAACATAGGATTCTTTCTCCAGTATTAACCAAATTTTGAATTATTCCGACAGTTGTGTCCATTAGCCTACTGGTGTCTTGATTGTTTTTAGGCCACGGTTCGTAGTTTGTACAGCTATTATACGTACGTATGCAAATAATGTTTTCAAATTTTAAATTGTTTCGATATATTAACTATAATTTTGAAAGTTTATTTAGTTGTTTCTTGATGTTTAGATAGTCAAGTATTATCCGGGAGCACTTGTGGTGTTGCAGTTTGCCTATGCCTTAATACTGCTTTCAGGTTAGTTGTGCTCTGATAAAAGTGATAAACTGGGATAGTCTGACATATCAGTTACGGCATTGTACTAAACTAAAGTACCGGGTAATGTGTTTACAGCAGGCTTAAGTTTACTGTTTTCCTTAGCAATAATAAAATTTGTGATCTATTTCACAAATTTTGAAACGCGAAAACCTATATAGGACTCTGTAGTCTTTTTTGATCATCTTACTTGCATCAAAATGGCATCCTGTTTTTTCTCGTCGAGAGTTATACGCTTGTTTTGTGTTGAGGTCTGGATTTTTGATAGAAAAATTTATTGTCTTTCCTCCCCGCTACTTACCCTTTGTGTAACTTTGTATATTCGTGCTGCTTGTCTAGATCTTTCTTTAATCAGTTTTTATTTCAGAGTTTGAACTTAGCATTTTGCATTTGTCTTGCACCTGTTTCAGGTTTTAATTTACTGGTTTTACCGACACTGCCGTCCTCTGTTTATTTTCTCACACGTCTTCTGTTGGAACGGTACGTGCCTAATATGCGTGATATTTTAAAATGTTTATAAGGTGGACTGACTATTTTCAGCTACTATTTAGAATTGAATTGGCTTAGAATAACTATTGTCAGTATTTAAGCACAACGTAGCTTTACTCCAGTAGTCAAGCTAACTCACTAGTAAATCTTAAGCCATTGTAAGTTTTAATTTGCTGAAAAAATTAACAATTGTCACAATATTTGGAACAAAACATGGAAACTGTTTTTTGAAAACACAAAAATCCTGTGTTAACCTTTCAGGCCACAACTTGGCATACTATGGATTGTATTGCAAGACTCCATGTTGATTTCGTTTATTGCTTTGGGCATTTTCATCTTATCGCTATTTGCTGCATTTATCCTCTCTCTACTGTTCATGGCACTGTAAGAACAATTATCCCTGTGTTTTTTTTCAGTTTTTAGCTACTTCTTCAGTAGAGCTATGGATCTCTTATTGACATATTTTCCGTAAAGTGTGTTGGCGACCGATTTCTGTCAAAAGTTTTATCGAGTGCTAAAATTTGTGCAAATTCAGCACTAGGTGATGTGTAACAAAAGCTTGAAAGAAAGAACGAAAGAAAGAAAGATTGTTGCTCACCACTAAGAGCTCACAAAACTCTCGATCCCGCGGTCGCCTGCTTTTTTTGCGCAGGCACTTAACCAACTGAACCAACTGTGTATATAATTACTGAAACATGGTAAAACCTGGATTAGAGTCCTTTTTGAACAACTTTGTTTTGCCATTCAACTGTTGCTTGTCTGTGTGACCTGCCTTGAACTTTATCGTTTTAGGAGTCGAAGGAAAGCCATCAGTCAGGCAGTTGCCAAGGGTGATTTGGCACAGGCGCTGCTCACGATGCTGCAAATGGCCTGCGTTCTCTTCCTCTGCAGCTATCCTGTGGTCTTGGGCAATCTCCTGTATTGTTTGCTAAAAGTACGTATAACTTACTGTGACATTGTGTTAGTAGCGGGTTCATTGGTTCTCCTAGGCTAGAATTCCTGCTTGGGCAGGAATTTTTTGAATTTCAGATGCTGGAAAGACAATTAAATTTCTTTAATAAAACTAAAATTTTTCTTTTGTTTTGCTTCTGATAAAGTATATGTATTGACTAATTAATGGAGTATATTGAAATACGATAGGCGGGTGTTCTACATATTAAAGTATACAATGAAGTGTATAAGTTTTGTTTACTTTTCGTAATTCTTTTTGAATTTTTTACATATTTTTCTGTACTTTATTAGTAAAGTATTTAGAATTTAAAATTCCGTTGTCTTGCACTGTTTTGTTAAGATTTGTATGGATCCCAGAAGTTGTACACGAAGCCGACTTGGTCTTTCCCTGCTAGTCATTTTGTGCTGTGCTGTATTGGCTCCGTCTGCTCATGCTTGGCTGAGAGCTGCAAGGTTAGATTTTGACAGACTAATACTGCCTTTTATCCCGGGTTTGCATTTTAAAGTTTGGTTTTAAAATTTTTGAAATTTATTCGCATTCATTGGGGGCTGAAAATAGAAAAGTTTTAGGTAAAGCTACCCCAGGAGATATCTCCGTCCTGCCACTGGACTTGGGGTGTCGGTGCTCATCCCCGGATTCTCAGCCGTAGAGCCAGAAGTGTCACATCAATAGATGACTGCATCCGTGGAAGGGGGGGGGGGGCGGCCCTTCTGCACAGACTCCTGTTACCTTCCCACCGTAGTGGTACCCATTTACCGACCAGTTAAGCTAGGTTGGCTAGAGTCGGGAAAGCCTTGTGGCCTCCGGGGATCGAACCACCGACCGTTACATCGGAAGTTCTTACCAGCGCCTTAGACCATTCGGCCATCCCGACTCGAAAAATGCTAGGATTGAAATATTCTTAGAAGAATATTCATGTTTCTAGATGGTTATACCTACACAGTGTTACAAATTCAATCAATCAATCAATTCTGTCAGTGCAATAAGCTGCCTCCGGGTCGGGGTCGAAAGTGGGCAATAGGATGTTAGAATGGTGATAAGCCAATTGGCTTCCCGCTCAATACGTACTGATTACAACCAATTTATTCATTAATCCCTTAGTCGAAGTTTAGGAGTTTCCCGTTGGAAAATCTCAGAGAGATACTTTCTGCAGATGTTCAGCAAAGCTAGTGCAGCTTATAATTGATCTGCTTATTTTATTTATTTATTTGTTATTTGTTTTGTATTGGTATGGTATATAGATTTATTTTTTGTAAGTTGCGTAATTTTGCAGATACGGTAGATTTCGTGGTGGATTGGACTCCTCACTGCTGACTGCCCTTATCCTGATGTTATGTCATGCCCTGCCCACGGCAGACTATTTAGCGCCTTACGTGTAAGCAAGCACTCTTAATATTAGGAGCCTCTAGCTCGAGCTCGAGCTCTCGCTTTACCAAGGAGTCGCTTTTAATTTTGTATATTTGAAAACGCTCTATTTTCAGCAGGCCCGCACCCAGGATTTTGAAAAGGGGGGTTCAAGGTAAAACGCAAGGGGGTCAGGGGGGCTGAGCCCCCCAGAAGTTGAAGAATTTTTGCAGTTTTGTCCAAACACGGTACATTGAATGTTTACATATTTCTTGCAAAAAGTAAATTGTCGCGCCGACGGCGCCAAAATTTTTTAAAAATAGCTGTTTTTGCCATAAAAATAGCAAAAGTTTTCCAATTTTCGTTGCAAAAGGGGGGTCTAGACCCCTTAAACCCCCCCCCCCCCCGGGTGCGGCCTTGGTCTTCAGTGAAACCAAACCAGAGTGCGTAATAGATAAGAGTATGCCACTATGCTTGCCACCTGAAGTTTTTGAGCAGACTTTATTTTTATGGTGTCGGGTTAGCAAAAACCTAAAGATTATTGTGGAATATGAAAATTTCTTGGAATTGTGGCTTGGTTAGTAGGTTTTTTTACTTTTTTGAAATGTATTGGTTTGCCTTTTTTTAGACCATGGGTTGTTGTGTTTGTAAGCGTCTTTCTGGCAGTATTTCACAGTATTCCATTCGATTGTGTGGTGTTACTGTCTGCTGCCTGTTGCGCCCTGATGGCTCACAGAAAATTTCCGACCCCGCCTTTGCACCCAGATGAACCGGTGCCGGACTTAGTAGAGCCCTCCGAATCCAAAACAGACTCGGACAAGGTTAAAGCAGAATGATTGTATTACAGCTTTTAACTGTGATATCTATTGTTTTCGCTATGTATTTGTTGTGGCTCGTTTTAGTTTGCATTGTACTCTACTTGTACTGGCTGTTTGATTGTCATGTTTGTGTTAAAGTAAACGAGTGTTGCTACTTGCTTTGTAGGTCTGCTTGTAACGACGGAAGTATGAGGATTTAGGAAACAAGCCGATAAGAACCGAAACGTCGCTTTTTAAGATTATTCAAGCTCAGGAATATGCAAAATGACATGCTAGTAGCTAGATGTAGACAAAAGGTTTCTAAAAATTTTATGTGACAGCTAACTAACAGTATTTAGTGTAAGTGTTCAGGATGGCATTTTAAACTTGGCAGCATTGTTCCAGTGAAAAATCTGAGATAACCTAGAACCCGTATGCACTGTTGCTTCGGCCGCTCGAATCCACTCGATGTCCAAAAAGTCCGAAAAGTGTCCCCACTCCCCAGTGCGTATCCACAGCTTTGTAATCAACCCGAAAGCTTCTCGGTACCAATCGTAGCTATTAAAGTGTTCAAGAAAATATTTAGTCAGTTGAAGGAAAATTGTAATGGCCACAGGCTAACGATGCTCAAATTGGCATTGAGGTATTGTACTTGAAGGCCTTTTTAAGAAAGTAAAGTTAAAATTAACTACTCACGCTTGACTTTCTTTAACTATGCATGATATTGGATTGAGCAAAAGTCTGAAAAGGTCAGGTGACTCCCCGACACCTGCCACTTGTTTTCAGTGTTTAACGTTTGCTTACCGTAAGTGAAAGCTCGAATGCTCTGAGTGCAGGATCTGTTTCCGGCTTCGGCACAAAAGCAAACGGCTTGTTCTTAGTCTCTCATGGGAAAACGCCTATGATTTTACTTTTGAAAATGAGGCAAAAAGACGAAGACTATGAAAAGGGTTACAGTGGTAATGAATGGAAATCTCGTGGGAGCTCGCTACTAGTTCGTACAAAAGCATTAGTTTCTAGCGTATGTCCTGCCTAATTTGAATATATTGAATTTGCTGCTGTAGTCTTTCAAGAAGTCGTCCTTTCTTCGTCATTTTGGCAATTTCCTATTTACTAGCAGGCAATTCTGCAATACTGCAACACTAATTGAAGGTATGTTTTATTCTGTTTTTATTTTCACTGAAACTACTATGTATAATTAAATTACGAGGGTCTTGTCTCGTTTACCCCCCTTCCACTACTCAAATCCCTAAAACTTGACCAAATGAGCTAAAATTTGGTATGGGTATGTTTTCTACTACGCTGAGGTCAAATATCGCAAAATTTTTCGATTTCGCGAAATTTGATTTTTCGATTTCTAAGGGGGACCAAGGGAATCCGAAATTTTTTTCCTTCGATTTTGCTGAAAAGTTGTTTATAGCAAGAGTACATAATGATAAGAAGTACATAATGAAGGCAAAAACTATGCGATGCGCGCTAACGGCTTACCACCCCCCCACAAATTGGCCCCCTCTCACACCGCCCCTATGGGTACGTGCGTGGTCCAAACAGTGGTCGCTCACTCCTTTACATGATTACACATTGAAATTAACAGGGGCCCAATTTGGGGAGGGGGTGCACGTGCAAGCGTGTATGCTTAACACATAGATGTACAACATATACTAAGCGAGTGAGCGACCCCCCGTTTGGAACTATGTACCCATATAGGGGCGGTGTACCCATCATTATGTACTCTTGTTTATAGGGATTTCCGGTGTCGTAGAACACGAATCTGAAATCCGTTTTTCGATTCAGCTTTTCGTTGGCCCAGCATAAGCTAAAGATTTAAACTTAAGATGTAAGCTTATACTGAGCTATCGAAAAGCTAAATCGAAAAATGGCCTTCAGATTCGCGTTCTACGATCCTGAAAACCCCTACATACAAACTTTTCAGCAAAAGCGAAGACAAAAATTTTTCGGTTTCCCTTGGTTCCCCCCCCCCTTAGAAATCGAAAAATCTAATTTCGCGAAATGGAAGAATTTGGCGATATTTGAACTCAGCGTGGTTTTTGCGAAATTTGAACTCATACCTCATACACACTCATACGAAAACATAGGCTTGTCAGAACCGAGAATACAACCGCATCGATGGTTTGTTAGCTGGACTTCTAGGTAATGAGGTTTCCTTAGATATTTCAGATGTTGGGTGCGGTCGTTTTGTTTTTGGCGACGTTTCTGGTTTTGGAGCAGAACGAAACTGTGGACGCGTCGGCTGCCGCCATACCGGTTTTAAGAGATGAACCAGTTATTAGTAAACCTTACGGAGTTCAAGGTAATGCTAATTCTTCCAAATTTTGTAATTACATTATTAATTAAATTTGACTTGTTCTGGAGGACCTGGACCGGACCTGTGTCAGACCAGCTGTTTATACTTTATGATGGTCATAAATGGAAAGCGGTGAATTATTTTGTGCACCGTAATAAGTGATACATATCTCCCTGATTTCTATAGACCATGAGTACATAATGAATTGACAGCTGGCAGGATCTACGTTGGTGACGTCCTCCGATTTCCCCAGATTTCTTGCGCACTCCAGTATGCATTTGCTCGTTCGTTTGCGTTTACCTGTTGGACCCATAGGATAACGTTGGGAGAATGAGGGGTGCAGAGGCAGACTCCCCCCACACCGACAAAAAACGGGTAGACCCTCTCAGTGCGAAGGAAAAATGGCAGACCCTCTCGTCCAGAAGGGAAGAAAGGGTAGACCCCCTCAACGATTTTTACAAGAAAACATTTTTAGCAAATTTTAGCGATTTTTTCAAAACATTTTTTCCCATAGTGCCACACCGCACTTGCTTTCGCGATGAGGGGTAGTGCCATTCTAACTTTAACTTCCAATCCAATCATCCGAAAACTATGAAAGTAACCACGTTTGAATATTGAATATATAAAGTTCCCATTGAACCATATGAAAACAGGGATCTACAATTATGTGACTAAGCTTCTTTCAGTCTCAAAGTTTAGTTTAGTTTTTGGCCGGAAATTCTTTGCCAACGGCCGGTCGTGCCGGTCCGGCCAACGCCCGACACTAATCTCCACCAGATTTGGACCCCGTGTTAATGCATGGTTGGAGCTAGAAAACACAACGACTGTGTGCATCCAATTGGTGGCTGTTTCGAGCTTTAGAATCCAAGGATGGCGGATGTTTTAGTTTCAAATGAAGGTAACACGGAACGCAAAGAGGGTCCGTTAGCGTGCAAAGCATGGCTCAGCAGCTGAGATAACAAGAAGTCTGCTTGCTGTTAAATTCTGCGAATAAATATTCTATTTCTAATTGGAGCTCTCTACGGGGGTCGTGGGCGTCGGTTCTTTAGCCAAGGCTTTATTTATCTATCCTGCTACAGTAGTGGTTGGTTAGTGTCATGATTGTTACTTTATATTCTCCTATTTAGCTGTATGCTACTTTGTTTTTTCTTTTTAGCTGTAAACTCGGTTCAAAGTGACATCAGTGACAATTTCTTCTCAGACCTACAAGATTCATTCCTACAGCTAGCAGAGGTTACTCGGCAGATGACCGACGCCACACGTCAGTGGACCCGGGAAATCCGGGAATTCGAAGCGGCCAAGGATGAATCAAATGAAATCGTTCGCCAGCTAGCGGTCAGTCAGCAGCAGATCACGGCTGCGACAGGCAAAGTCGCTGACGCCGTTACCACAATGGCTGATTCAATTCGAAGTCAGTTTGATCTGAATGCGAGTCAGAGCGCCGTTGTCGCACGTCAGAATGATGAAGCCCAACGTTATAGTTCTAGTCAATTGGACAGTAGCCGATATTGATTGTGCTTTTTTAGAGGGGTGAAGATTTAATACTGTTTGGAAGATTTCAGTAAACAAATTTGTTATTCTTGTCACCGTAATGTAGCACAAGCAAAGTCTGCGGTTCCAATTTTCCCTCATGGAAAACCGTAGCAGAGTTGTCTTAGGAACATCGTCCAAATCTTCTACGGGATCCCGTTCAGAAACCCGCGGGAAATTTTCAGCACGAACCCCGCTTTGCTGTAATATTTCCCCGTTGCTGCACGGGTTTCTCTTATTATTAGCTTCAAAACATAAGGCCTGTTAGAATTCACTTAGTCCCGAGCAAGCTACCGTACGGTTATTCCAGTCACTCCCAAGGCAGCAACATGCGGACCTCGAAAGCTGCTGCACCCCGCCTGGCAATGGCAGCTAGGTGGGCTGAAAATTACACACACACACACACACACACACACACACACACACACACACATATATATATATATATATATATATATATATATATATATATATATATATATACCTGCTCGAAAGGCCTGGGTAAAATGTCGGCTGCAGAAGTAAAGAGGAGGCCAGGAGCGACGAGCCTGTACAGGAAAATAGGAAATATGGTCTGTGAAGATGCTGAAAATACATAGAGGATACTGTACGCTACTGTACTGTTTACTCACACCTGGAGTTGTGCCGTTAAATTCCCCGGGCGTGGCCCGGGCCCGGGCTTGCTAAACCAACCGGGCCGGGAGGCCCGATTCAAGGTCCGGTAGGCTCGGAGGCCCGGTGTACGCCCGGTCGGCCCGGTGAAGGCCCGGCATACAAAAACCAGTGCCAAACAATAGTTAGTGAAATTTATTACAACTTAGACAACTCCTGGGAATTTAAATTTGACTTTCTAGTGAATGTATTTTGGAAAAAGTTTGAAATATGCACAACAAAAAATTTAACCGGGCCTCAGCGGGCCCGACCGGGCCTGGCCGGGCTTCCAAGGCTCGGCAGGCCCGGTAGGCCCAGTAGGCCCGGCTCGGGCCGGGCCTTCGCGGCTGACCGGGCTCGGGCCTGGGCCGGGCCTGCCACTCCAACAACCGGGCCCGGGCCCGGCCCGGAGCCCGAGGCCCGATTCAAGGCCCGGGCACAACTCTTCACACCCCACCCTTGGAATATGCAGTGGCTTGTGAATTTCATAGCGCCGTTTTGTTTTTTCCCTATGAGTTAATTAAAACAAAATTAACTTAAAATAACTATATGTTGTCCGACTGGGCACCGGCCTAAGCGGCTGAAGTGTCAAAATGTCTCTTTTAGGTGCTAAATGTAATCAATAAAATAGAAAAATTTAAGACTTATCTTTATAGTCGGTCGTTTGATACGAGCACCGGATCAGATCTCCATTTTCTATGAAATTTTCACTAAGCCGTGCCATGGAGGCCTGAAAATAATACAGCTTAATCCTGAGGTTGGGATTAACACCACCATTCGTTAAGTACACCGACCATCTAACGATGGCTATGGTACCATCGAGGTGCGGACGTGCGGTTGAACTAGGTTTCATCAATTTTGACGCAAATAGTGGTTAAATAAAATAATGGTACACCACCCTACCACACCATCATAGGGTCGGTTCCTGGGGGGGCTTGTTCCCAGAAATTTTGAGCGGGCTTGTACCTTGAACTGAAATTCTTGAGGGGGCTTGCTTCTCAAGAAAACATTAACTAAATGTTTCGGAATTCTAACGCTAATTTTATTACAATTTTTTTACTTTCTCAATTTTATCAATTTCTATTTTTAGAAAAAATTTAAAAATTTCGGTCGATTTTCACGAAAAATTTAAAATTTTTTAAAATTTTAGTATAATGCTAATTTTTCTCAGCAATTTTTGCATAGCCTTTGGCCACTTTGTCCTTAGTCCATGTCTCCTACCGGCTAGGGGTTCTTTACCTATCCAGGCTGAGGAGGAGCTTGGATCTCCCCAGACCCCCACGTTCACCTATGCTCTCTTATTAGTAATTGATATCTATACTAGCGATATCCGAGAATGGTGGCAATTGGCGAATGGTCACCACAACAGAATAGTGACACTTATTAGACGTCCGAAATTTGCTGTTGTCAAAGGGGATCTTTTGCGCTCCCCCCAGCCCTAACTTTTAATTTTTTGACCAATAACTTTGAAATTTGGTGTGGGTGCATACTGGAGGCTGATGAATTCAAAAATTCAAAAATTTTAAAATTTTAAAATTTAAAAAAATTAAAATTTTAGTTTGGTATGGTATGACCCAAGGGGAACCAAAAAACTTTTTTTAACAATTTTGCTGAAAACTTGCATGCAGGGGTTTCTGGGGCGCTGAGCACGAATCTAAAATCCGTTTTTCGATTCAGCTTTTTGTTGCTCAGTGTAAGCTAAAGTTGTAAGCTTAACATGTAAGCTTATACTGAGCTAACGAAAAGCTGAATCGAAAAACGGATTTCGGATTCGTGCTCTTTACCTTTACCAAACAAAAATTTTAAATTTTTTAAATTTTTTTACGATTTTAAAATTTTTGAATTTTTGAATTCATCAGCCTCCAGTATGCACCCATACCAAATTTCAAAGTTATTGGTCAAAAAATCAAAAGTTAGGGCTGGGGGAAAAGCGCAAAAGATCCGTCAAAGGTATCGCTGACTTTTTCTTAACAACCTCACAGAAATAGGCAATAATGTGGACACTTGCCAAAATCCTTCAACAAGGTGTAACCTAATTAATTTTGAATTGCAATTTGACTTTTAGTTCAGGTATGGTGTCTGGTAGGGGCCTGGCAAAGCAAAACGCCAAATTAATTAATTGTTGTTTGTTGTGTCATGTTTAATTTATACTCCAAAAATGAAAATTTAGTTTTCAAATGCTTAATCTGGTAGCATAAAAAGGTTTGGGTCTTATCTCGATTACCCCCCACCACTCAAAATCCTTAAAACTTGACCAAATGAGCTAAAATTTGGTATGGGTATGTTTTCGACCACGCTGAGTTCAAATATCGCAAAATTTTTCGATTTCGCGAAATTCGATTTTTTTCGATTTCTAAGGGGGGCCAAGGGAAACCGAAAAATTTTTTGTCTTCGATTTTGCTGAAAAGATGTATATAGGGGTTTTCGGGGTCGTAGAACACGTTTCTGAAGTCCGTTGCAGTGCAATTCCCATGTGAAAGTCGGAAGCCAATTGTGTTTTTCCGCTAAACCACTATACGCATACTTGCTTCAAAGCCGTGGTATAAGTTAGAGTTCATTATTCGTTTCCAAGTAGTATTTAACTGGCTTAGCTTGGTGGTTGATCATTTTCTACCTCATTAGCTTGCTTCAAAAGATTTAAAGACTATTTTTCTTTAGGTTCTTGTCTTTTGATAATGCCGCCTTCGTATGACACCGCTTTTGCAAGGCTTAGCACAAAGACTATTCAACCGACACCTTTTACATGTCCATCAGTAGGAGAGACAAGAGACAAGTTCAAATGTAAGGGCGGATAAATATAGCAAAATTGAACTTTTCCAAAAGTCTTACCTTGCCAAAACTTTGATCGGATTATAATGTTGTGCTACATAGATGTTCGCAAAAAAATTAGTTTTTTCCTTAGTTTTATACAATTCTCGGAGATTATTTCCGATTCAAAGAGATAACCGATATCACCAATATAACCCAATTTTCCAATGTTTCTTTGATTTAGATTTCGTCGAGGGCTCCCTCCACATTCCACATTTTTTGTTGTGTGAAGTGTTGACAAAAATTTGTGAGAAGGAATTGATTTCGCAGTGTAAATAATTCCTTAGGACTGATTTTAGATTGCGATATTTACTAAAATGGATGCTAAAAAACTTTCCGGAAACCTAAGATAACTAAGATAACAATTTCTTCTTCGCCGATATGAAAACCCAGCTGCAGTTTCTCTTGTGGCCGCTTATTTTTGTTACCCTTCTGGCGTTTGGAATTATCTCCATCAAGGGAATAATATCTGCGGCTATCAATGAAGAAAAACGAGTGGAAGTTAAAACCGAACTGAAGGAACAGATTCAATTGCCAAACCTTATATTGTGTCCATTTTATCGGTAATCGGATCTTTTCAGGATAACCCCCCCACTCCCAGATTCCGCAAAACTTGACCAAATGAGCTGAAATTTGGTATGGGTATGTTTTCGACCACGCTGAGTTCAAATATCGCAAAATTTTTCGATTTCGCGAATTTCGATTTTTTCGATTCGTAAGGGGGGACCAAGGGGAACCGAAAACTTTTTTGTCTTCGATTTTGCTGAAAAGTTGTATTCAGGGGTTTTCGAGGTCTCAAAACACGAATCTGAAACCCGTTTTTCGATTCAGGTTTTGGTTAGTTCAGTATAAGCTAAAGTTGTAAGCTTAAGATGTAAGCTTATACTGAGCTAACGAAAAGCGGAATCGAAAATCGAACTTCAGATTCGTGTTCTGCGACCTCGAAAACCCACGAATACAACTTTTCAGCAAAATCGAAGACAAAAAATGTTTCGGTTCCCCTTGGTCCCCCTTACAAATCGAAAAAAATGGAAATTCGCGAAATCGAAAAATTTTGCGATATTTGAACTCAGCGTGGTCGAAAACATACCCATACCAAATTTCAGCTCACTTGGTCAAGTTTTGCGGAATCTGGGAGTGGGGGGGGGGTTATCCTGAAAAGATCCCGGTACTCTCATACTTAGAAGCACATTAGATATGTATGAACTGAAATGAAGTCACATCTAGGTAGCTCGTAAGGAACGTTCTGATAGCCTTGTAGAACTCAGCCTCGGGCAATTGCTATGACAAAATAATCAGTGTCATCAATCCTCTTCCCTTAAAGCCCGGTTCATACTTGTCTCCATGTCTCTGTCTCTGAGTCTCTGTTTCTATGTCTCTGTCCTTTTGTCTCTACACTGATAGAGACAAGACGTTCATACTAAAAGGACAAAAGGACAGAGACTCGGTCATGTGACAACAAATTCAAATTTCATTGGTCACTTGGTGTAGTTAAACACGAAAAAATATTTTTTATTGTTCCAATTTAAAAATATTTTTTCGTGTTTAACTACACCAAGTACACACACTACACACACCAACACTATTGTTATTGCCCTGTTAACAGCTAACGTTATGTATGTTGAAAACAGGCTTTCAAATTGGATATAGATGCAGCTACTTTAAACTATTCAACGTAACAGACTGATCACGTGATGTCATTCGTTATTCTGATTGGCTGTCTCTTAAGGACAGGCAGAAAAGTTGAGCATTGTTCAACTTCGCTTAGAGATTCTTAAGGACAGCTTAGAGACAAAAGGACAAAAGGATAGAGACCGGTATGAACCGGCACTTCGCTTAGAGATTCTTAAGCACAGCTTAGAGACAAAAGGACAAAAGGATAGAGACAGGTATGAACCGGCAAGAGAAAGAGACATAGAGACAGAGACCTGGAGACAGAGACTTAGAGACAAGTATGAACCGGGCTTAAACGGACTATGCAAAAACCGGAATACCGACTGGGGTGAGGTGGCTGTAAAACATGTCTGAAATTAATCAGCACCAAATAGCGTTCAGAAACTCTCAATTTTCTAGTGTTGGTAATTTTAGATTCAACCCTGAACATCTGTCGGAATTGTCACAAAATGTCTACGCTAACTTCGATTTAACTAAAACAAGCGTCAATATGGTTGCTGCAAGTCAATTCTTGCCAAGGAACATGTTTCCTTATCTGGGCATAACTTCCCTATCGACCTTTGAATTAATGACAGGAGGACTGGCTACGCTTCAGGTTCAGTCACTGCTTGAAGCAAAGAATCTTACTTTTCTTGAATTTATCAAATCCATAGCTTTTACGTGTTCGGATCTGGTAACGAAGTGCTTGAAGAATGGACAACTATTAAGCAAGGATCAATGTTGTAAAAACTCCACCTATTATGTCACAGTTGCATCATTATGTCCAGTAATACAGGGCCTGTTCAAAGCCATGTTGGCTTAGAGTCAGGTAAACATTAACATTTTTATGAAAGTTGTAAACTACTTATAGTTACGGAGCAACCGCAGTAATAGCAGGAATGAACAAATATGTACGGGTTTGACAGATGTTACATGAACGTTAGCACACATCCCCATCTCTCTCTCTCTCTCTACTCGGGTCGGGACTCCGGAGTCGTCGCCACTCGCCAGACATATAATCGTATAGAACCGTTATTTCTCCCTCATCAGCCATATCTAGTACAACTCTCACTATGTAGCCAGGATGCTGACCGCACACAATGGCTGCCTGGCTGGATGAGTTACATTGCACCATCTTTCAACTCCAGGGGACAGTGTTATCAAGCATCTCAACCCGGGTTAAAACCTCAACCCGGATTGAAACCTCAGCCTGGTTGAGATTGGGGTTGTTTTATAAACTTGCTCCTTGATTTTTGTGATCGCAGATATATACTATATCAACACATAATAAACTGATGAGTTTTGCACGATTATTCATCGCGACAAACATAACTTGTTGCGTTTATATCAATTTTCGGTTACATGCCTTCAACGAAGTAGCAGTCGGAACAGCAGTATGTTTATTTCACGCTAAGGCTCTTTTGTGGGTTGAAAACTGGGTTCAAATCGGGGTTGGGATCTCTTTAACTTTATCCCCCCCAACTAGTTTGGGGGGGATAAAGTTAAAATGGGGTCAGCAATCAAAATTTGTGTAAAAGGTAAACAATGTGTACTTGGCGTACTTTTAGTAGTCATTAGAAGTTGTTCCATCAGAAGATGAACACAATTTGAATAAAGTTATTTCGTTTCGTTAGCTCAGTATATAAGCTTACATGTTAAGCTTACAAGTTTAGCCTATACTGAGCTAACGAAAAGCTGAATTGAAAAACGGATGTCAGATTCGTGCTCAGCGCTAGAGCTGGGGCCGGTTCCACTAGAACCGGTTGGAACCGGAACCGGAACCGGAACCGAACCGGAAGGATTTTTAGAACCGGAACCGGAACCGGAACCGGTAGAATTTGGAACCGTCCGGTTCCAGGCTCAAAAATTGAGCTGGAAGTAAAATTTTTGCCAAATGTAAAATTTGCAATAGTTGGATTTTGGGCCTGGATCTTATAATTTAGCAGCATTTGATTCTGATTCATGATTTTTTTGTCTCTGCAGTTGAAGCTGGGCCTGCGTGGCACGAATGTAGAATCATTACCGAATAATTCGAAATCGGCGGATTACTACATACGAATGGTTGTGTACATTTCAAGAAGACTTAACGAATAGCTCGATGAACGAATATTCTAAATATTTGTTTATTCTCACTTAGTTAATTGCTTTAATATTAATACGAAAATTTTGGTGTTTATTGCAGAATTTCGACTCAAGCTAAACTGAATCTAAAATGACCAAAATGTGTTGATGGTAGTACGTCACGTGCAGCAAACATTGAAAGACTATTATTCAATTTTTGGAGTTCAACGATAATTTTTAAATCATTTTAAATGTGATGGGTAGGCTGAGTTTTTGTCGGTTTTTGTCTGTATATTTTGGGACCCTAGGGTCTGTACTTGTACAGTAATTGTCGTTCATCCTTTATCTTGAATTGGGGTCTTGAATATATGAGGATCGTCAAAACAGAGTCTTGTAATAATGCAGGTGAAAGGAACTAATCCAAAACTAAAATGAGAACGATCTGTTTTGTGTTTGGTTGCTTGTTTATTCGTTGTTTGTTGGTTGTTTGTTGTCTGTTTGATGAACTAATATCTAACTACATTTAGTGTAATAATTTAGTATTTATCAGTATTAATTTGGTATTGGTTAGTGTTGTGAACCCCCTCTGCTACAACGGTCTGTATCTGTGGAAATTTCCTGTTTATACCGTTTGTGGGGTTAGTTGCTGATTAATCTGAAAATTGAAACGAAAGTATTTGACAAACTACTTACCTGGGGAGTTTTTCGTCCCCAGGTAAGCCTCTTAGAAACCAATTTAGAAACGATAAAAATCTTCTCCCTTTCTAATCGGAAAATTATGGCCGCTCAGTAAAAGACTTCCAACAGGCACCGCAAAATCCTGACTGACAGTTTTCAGTCAGGACAAAGAGCGATAAGCTGGGTGACTGACCCAGTCTCTGTTTTGTTTTGCTCCAAGAGTCAGTCTTGGGGCAGACTCGGTGCAGTGCAGTCGTGTGTTTGGTCAAGTTTAGTCTATTTGTTGGATCCAGTTGCTGGAGATAGCGTTCTGTAAGACCCTGTTCTGGGCAAGGTGTAGTTTGAGAATTCCGGCTGACAGTTTGTGCGTGGTTACCAGCTATTCTGGAAGCGAGCCCCTGTTTTTTGTGCACGAATTTTAACTGATTACTGTTTCTGCTACTTACTCCAAAACTGCCATATATTTCCATTTTATCATCCTGTTCCTGGTAAGAGTTGTTTTTGGAAGCCATTTCCAAGTAAGTAAGTAAGGGATTGAGACCAAAAGATTCAAGGAGATTTCTGGAGAGTTTTCGTGAGTTCTCAACTGTTTTCAACTGGGAGATTAAAACTGTGAAGTGTGAACTACCATCTTTTGTTCCATTGACTTTGTAGCTGTACTTTGAAGTGTGACCTATTGTTCGCTAAACCAAGCTGAATATCTTTTTCTTATGTCTGTATTCTGTATACCTGGGCGTTGTATTAGTATTGAATAATTAGTCGTTGGATAGCTTAACCTTTCTTGTATTTTGTACCTGTTTCCAAATTAATAGAACGAAACCGTTTTAGTCTTGTCTCCCATAGGGAATTACTGTCTGATGTTTAGAGGGATTAGCGAATGAGCGAAGTAACAATTTAAAATACGGTTTGATTACATGCTGAGTGTATTGTCTTCGTGGTCTGATATAGTCTGATCTAAGCAAGCGTGGTGGCTAAAGTTTATTATATTGAGACAAACCTGACGAAGGGACGGCGAAACCCCAAACCGGACTTTGACTTCGTTAGATAAGTGTAATTTTGAAGGAATCATTTCAGTCTTACTTCGAGAATTAACCTGGAGAAGAGGTACCGGTCTTTGAATAGAGTGAAGATAGATTAATTAGAGCAACCTTATATTGTAATAATTTGGGGCTAACTTGTGGGTTGGAGGCCTAAAACCCCTGTAACATCATAAAAGGAATAAAACCAGTGCTACTGAGATCTAAACCTTGAGTAAAATAAACCCTCGGAAGCCCTATTTTATTACATAAAGCTTAGTTAAATTTAATAATTTTAAAGTTACTACAAGTATGCAGAGTACGCCAGTCTAAAATCGAATGTTCGACTTGGACATGCGATCACACGAAAACAAGCTTTGAACAGGGATTGATTTCTCCATGTGTGGGAAGCAAAAGATTGGCGATCTCAGTTCACGCTACAAAAAGCGTCTCCCGAAGGCTATTTGTTCTGAAATTGCTTAATGAACAAACAAGCTCAATATTTTGAGAAAATGTAAATTTTATTCGAATTTCGCCAAAAGCTTCAAGTTTGGACGCTTGTATTTCTCTCGAGCAAAATTAAACACGAAACTTAAAAAATTCTCTGAACAGTTTTCTCAAAAATGTGTGCGTAAAGACGCTATCTAATTGCTGGAATGAGTTGAGAGGAATCCGTGTTCATGAATCTAGCCGCCATGTTCAAAATTTCGTGTTGCTGTGCTTAGGCAGAGATGCTGCGGAGCAGAGACATCAAACTCGAAAACCAAACCAAATCAAGCCAAAATCAAACGAGCTTTGAAAATCAATTTTCCTTATTATAATTTAAACCGCAAGGAATCGAAGAATACTTTGAAGAGCAAATTTGTAAGTTTTGGTTAGAGCAATCGAAAGACTATAAGTTTGTATATAGTTTTATTTTCATTAATCTCAGTACTTTTGCTTCCAGCTGCTTTTGAGAACGCTTCAAATATTCTTTAGACCTAAGCTGGAGTCAACATCTCCGAAGAACAATTCAAATTTTGCAGGAGCAGAAACATTTCAAAACTGCTAGTACTATTTTCCTATTTTTCAGGAACTTTTTTCGTGAGAGAGAAGGTGCACAAATAGAAAGAGACGTCGGCATAACTATCTGTTGTTAGGAACTAAATACTTACATAGAGGTGTGTCTGTGTGAAAGAGCAGTAAATTAAATTTTAATATTTCCTATTTTCAAATATATTAACTACATTTAAAATTTCTGGAAACATCTTTCGGAAGCGACCGTACTTAGTTAAAAGTTAGTTAAAAGAAATTTAAAACTAAGCTTTCAGCAATTCTTATAAATTTTTGAAATGTTTTCCTGCTTTTAAGATTTCTTTGGGTTGGTAGGCGCTGTTGATATACCGCGCTGTTTGTTCATTTTTTCAAATCCATAATTTCAGGATATACCATACAGGCATCATAAACATTTTGATATGCAGTACCCTTGAACAGTCAACTGCCGGAACAATTTTGTTTCTTATGACAAAAGTAAATATTAAAAGTTTCAATGTAGGGTATGGTAGGTTACAAGATGTCCAAAAATGTTCTACAGTAACAAATCGAAAATTGATTCAGAAAATTAAAAAACTGTTGTCTAGTTGCTTGGTATGTTTAATCCAATTGATTTATACCATTGCTTCTTCATTTTGATTGTATAAGCCCTATAGGGGTCTACAACAAATGTTAAATAACAAAGAAAATTATCACTACAAATTTTGTACTTGGAACCGGGAACCGGAAGCTAGAACCGGAACCGGAACCGGTACCCTAGAACCGGAACCGGAACCGGTTTCGAAAATTGGAACCGGCCCCAGCTCTACTCAGCGCCACCGAAAACCCCTGTATGCAAGTTTTCAGCAAATGTTTTTTCAAAAAATTATTCGTTTCCCCTTGGTCCCCCCTTACCAAACTAAAATGTTGAAATGTTAAAATTTTTAAAATTTTAAATTTCTTTAATTCATCAGGCTCCAATATGAAGCCATACAATAAATAATACAATAAAACACAATGTGACACTGAATTAGTGCTTTTAGGCAGGTTTTAATTTTGGGGGAGGATAAAGTTTAATTGGGGTTCTAGGGGGGATAAAGTTAAATTGGTCCCGGGGTTGAAACAGCTCAACCCGGGTTAAGTTAATTCACATCTCTACATCTCTACGTACGACATCTCTACTGCCTTAGATTTTACATCTCATACCTACCATGGTTGCAATTTAAAGTTACTCATATATAGTTGTGAAATGAAAGCAGACTTTTAGATTTTACAAATCAAATCACACTACAGTTTTTAACATTTAAGGTCTTGTTGTTGAAAGCAGTATACCCATGCATCCGTTGGCCCACAAACATATGCTGGAGAACGATGGCTTAACAGTAACCCTGATGCATCCAACTGGAGTAATCACGGCGGAAACGATTCACATCTTGCCTAATGTCTATGCTACTGTCTCTGTGGAGGGCCATGTCACACGTAGGCTAAAGGGAAGAAAGCAGCCTTGCGAAGACCGCCACAGCAGTCAGCAAGAGTGCTACGCACTGTGCTTTGTTGAAACGTGTAACGCAATGTCCTCAGCTCAACTGGGAGCTTGCAAGGATTGTTCTGTGGTGTATGCTACAAACATAACCAAAACAACACCTGCAGAGTGTTCCCTTACTACAAGCTCGGCCTGTCTGGGTTTCTGCATCGGCACTAAAGACTTCAGTTCAGTATCGGGGATATGCGGGCGGGCGTGTCGGCAGACTTGCGTTGAATATTTCTACAGAAAAGTTGTTTCCTTTTCAAGGTAAGAAGATGTTTGCTTCCGTTTCCAGCTTATCTTGCGCCGACCCGCACCAGGGTGGGGAAATGCTCTGGCGGAGACTAAAATTCTATAGTTGCTGCTTTGCATAACAAATTATTCAATAGGATTCAAAATTCTGCACATGTTTCGGCTTAGGATAAGGTTGGTGTTACAATTTTAAAGATGTAGTCAGTTTTGGTTTTGGGCTAGTGTATAAGAAAGAAAGTTGGATGTTCTCTCAAACTATTTTTGCCATTATTTTGTATTTTTCATCATTTTGTGAACTTTGTTGAACTTTGAATCTTGCATTTGTTTTTCTGACAAACTGAATCATATCCTGTAATTGCTTTTATATGGGAATAGCGTGCGTTACGTAGGACAATCTTTCTATTGAACGCCGCTATGAACATTAGCAACTACGAAACAATTTTGTTTATTTAACAATATACATGACCACAGTTCTAAACCGGGATTGTATCGCCAAAATAGCAAAGACTACTGGCTAGCTTTTTTTCTTTCCTGCTCATTGCAAGATTCAGCTAAAGTGTGCATTAAAATATTTGAAGTAACAAATTTGTTTTCCAAATAAGAAAGCAACTACCGTATTCTAGCGCTTAAGTGGGTGTTCCCTTAAGGTGGTGGTATCGTTTACCGCACTGGTGTAGACTGAAAAATTTGTAATGGCAATCTATATATTTGACCTCTTTAAAGCATTAAATAACCAAAAACAAGCATATTCTCAAAGAATGTAGCTTTCATGGTTCGGTGGTAACTCACAAATTGGAAAAACTAAAATAAAATTTTGAACAAGGATTACTTTCGATTAAATTACGTTAGAAAGCTAAAATTTCGTATTAAAGACAGGAATGTCTTGCCGAGGGTCATTTTTCACCATTTTATTTACTATTTAGCATATCGAAAGAAAACTACCAAAAACGCACAATGACGCCATTTTTTAAAATTCAATAAGCGATATCTCAGTTATTCTTGACTCAAACGGAAAACTAAGAAAAATGACCCTGCAATAGGTTTTGGTCAATTTTTACGTCAAATTTGAAAACACAATATTACTGGAAATGTGAGAAAACCTTGTTTAAAGCATAAAATTTCTTCAATATTTAACGATCAACGTAAATGGTGCTTAGCTATGTGCTGGCTTGCCATTGCATAAGCGCTGAGCAGTGACAAAAAAGGATTGATGATTTTGTTATCGTAAAATAGTGAAACAGACTGGTTGGAGAGGAAGAAAACTATTGGGGCGGAGTTATTTATTTCCATATATGTTTACGGACACTTTGGAAGTTGTGGGGGGGACGAATAGCGTTATTTTATTTCTATTCCCCCTTCGTAATTTTACTCGCCCCGCTTCTTCAAGCGTAGAATATGTCTGATTGTTGCTATTATGGGTTATTTTAATTTGACAGTTATCCACAATCATTCAATATGCATGAATGAGTGACATTAAACGAAAAATTCCATTTTCTTATAAATTTCGATTTTCGGCGGAGCAGATACAGCTGCACGCTGTCCGCTCACCGAAAGTTAAGTCGGGTTCGAGCTTAAAAATTTGAAAATTTTGAGTTTTTAAATTTTTTCAGTTTTTAGTCTGGATTGTGTCCACTTATATTAATAATGGTAAAAAATTCGAAAACTACTACAAAATCTAAAAACTCGTTATCACCATTTATCGTCAAATATGGAATTTTGGTCAAAATACAAATTTCTTCATACACGATTAAAAGTTTTACCAGCATGATTGGGAACACTAGTAAGGTCATCAAGCGATATTTCAGGTCATTTGGATTATTTGCTAAAACGTTAGCCTTTAAAATACGGTAAACGATACCACCACCTTAAGCGCGAGAATACGGTAGCTGTTTAGAGCCTGACTAAATTTGCTAACCGTTTGCAATGTAGTTCTTGATGACGCCAAAATTGGAAAACAACATAGGCTGTCAAATAGGTACGAAATTTCATGAAAATTTGTACTAAGAGTAAGTGAACCAAAAATCCTGCAGATATTTATGATAACCCAAGGTAGATATTACCTATTCGTTTTATGTGTTACAGACTGAAGCCGTATACGGATTCTGAGCCTAATAAGACCAGACTTCATCTGAAATATAAGTTTTTACGGCTGACAACCACAACAGAATCTTTGAAATTTGACCATTCGTCAGCAACATCAGCAATCGGTGGAATGCTTGGAGTATGGGTAAGTACCAGAACCCGCAGCAAACACAAGTAAAACTACTTACGATCGTGCTCCCCTGACATGCATATATCGTTGCAGAAAGTGCAATTATTGCCCAATTTGATTCAAACTTTGAGAAAATAGAACAAATATGATAATAAACTCCCTGTAGAAACGCCCGCTTCATAACGTATAAACATGTACAATGAGAAACAAAAATTTGAAGTTCTAGAACAAGTGTCTTGCTCTTATTGTTTTGAGCAGTGAATTTTCGAAAAAGTTTCGTTCGAAAATAGATTGTTTTGACTCGTTCTTGCTAAAAACAAGTTTTGTCAAATTGGTACCAGTGTAGACCACAAACATACGTAAGTAAAATCAATTAAAGAGCTTCAAAAGGTGCACTAACTTAATTAATTATAGCCCTGTACACTAAATTAGACTAATAACTCGAATAACTAATTTTGTCAAATAACGGCCAAAACGTTTTGACCAAAGATTACTCCACAACCAATGGGTGGACCTGAAAGATATTTTGAACAATGTATCTTTGGACAATTTGCCAGGAGCGGTTTTTTTTATTTTTCGCTCTATCAGCCTACAATTAGGACCAATGATTTTTCAAAGTTGGATAAAATCCTATATCCTATACTATCCTATACTACTTAGGATTTTTAAATCTAGTTAAAATTTCAAGGTCACAGTTGCTACAATCGCTAGGTCGTGTATTGAATTAAAGCTAATTCATATTCAGTTTAACAAGCTAGAAGCAGGGTATACAAATTGTTGAGACACTAAAAGCCAACACTGTTAGCTAAAAAGAGCCAGAACTCGGGTTTGTATACTACTGCCACTGCCAATGTAGTCTGGTCCATAATTGAATATAACTGCACTGCATTCGGAAATTACGAGTGTAGCTGCCGTTGGTGGTGTGACTGCTGTACGTTTTCTAAATGTACAGTTATTATGTTAAAAGTTATGCCTATGTATCCAATCTTTGTACATGTTTTCATAGCTCGGGTGTCATGCTTTCTGCCGTGATTTCTTCTCTTCACTCTGGAGATAGGCAAAAACCATAGCACCATCATTGAGAAGTTTTATATTCAAATGACAGCACTTTCGGGGAACATCAAAACTTAACTATTGTGCTTTGCGACAAAGCAAAACAGATAAAAAAACAGATAAAAGGCAAGAGCAGTTTCTCTATATTTTCAGGTAGGACAGTCATTTCTCGGCATATTTGTTTGGCTTATGCGGTCAGTTTGGACTAGTGCACATCAGTTGGATGAATGGATTAAAACAAAATACAAACACATATCAACGGGAGCGGACCATAAAGCAGGAGTTAAACTTTAAGTTTATTTTATTTTTTGTTTTCTGACTATGTTTTATTGACCAGAGCCCGGATGATGTCTATCAATTACCATTGTGATCTGCCATTATATACGATCTATGCTATCAATATTTAGCTGATTCGATATGGTAAAAACGGAAATCTACATTCTACGGATTCGCAAACACATGGCAGTATTTGAGTATGCCTTCTATCACACATTCTGTTCGGTGTGGAACTCAAATCATAAACTTGAACCCTTATTTTGAGCTAGAGATATCAGCAATTTCCTTGCTCTAGTGTTGTCTTTGTTGTTATCTGTACGTTTAGACTGTGTTTGTGTCGCTGTATGTTAACTAACTATAATTGGACACCTTGCATATTTATTGACAGAGTTGACTTCATGAATTTTGGACAAACTTATCCTCTAGGGACTTATCGCGCAGTTAACTCCTTTAGCTGTTAAAATTAACTCAATCCTGTTGGCGCACAGCGTTTAAAAATTAAACAGTTCAAACTTGCCTGCAGCGTTAAACCAGTTCAGTTATAAAAGCTTACCTCTACTTTTTGAAGTCGAACGTGAAAAAACCTTCCGTATTTACAGTAACCGATATATTTTCACCGGGGGTATCCTCCCCAACATTTCGACTTACCCTCCACCCAGCGTATTTTCTTGAGGTGTTCATTGCAGAAGTGGCTACTTCATATATGCCGCATATTCGTTTAAACAGTATTTAAGCCAAGTAAATAAAAGTGTTACTTTGTATAAGTGGTATTTGATGTGAGAGGTTACATTTCAGGGAATAGGTAAAAGGGTGCTGAGCATACTGTTTGCTTCCAACATAACTTCAGTGCCATACTCTTATTTTTATGGCCTTTTAACTGTTCTATTTTTCTGTGGACTACAGTCGGACAGTTTGGTAGCTATTAAATGTTTGAAAGAAAAATTGAAATCTGCCTGCTTCACGTGGACAGAATCATCTTGCAAAATCGTTTAGCCATAAATAAAACCAAACTTTACTTCTAACTCGATCCATATAAAATCACTTATATATAACCATAACAATAAGCCAAAAACAATGTGGATTTAATTATTGTTGATGCTGGCTGTCTCTGCTATCGGGGCAGAGAAAGCTAGATTTGCTACGGCTATCAAATTAGCAAAGAGATGGTGTCTTGTCCTAATGAGTTAGATGTCATAAAACTACCATGAAGGCTGAGTGACATAATAGTGTGCCGCTATATATAAGATTTAATTTTCAGGACAGCAAGTAGAGTTGGATAACCAGTAGGGTTGTATTGATTCAGCTATTTCATTTTCGATTCGATTCAGTTCAGTTTTTCTATTTCTCAAATATATACGATTCGATTCAGTTTGATTTACTTCCCCTAAAATTTGAAACGATTCGATGCAGTTCGATTTTCCTCATTCTGAACAAACTGCGATTCGATTCAGATTTCCAAAATAGCGATTTTTGATTGGATTTTTGATTTTTTTTATTTCTGCAAAAGATCGCAATAGTGCTGGCACTATTGTCTGTCTAACTTAAGGGAAGTCCATTGTTTGGTCATTTTTCTGAACCTCGATTTGTTGGCGACTATGGATGCACCTTAAGGTGCTGGTTTCCTTTCGGGTATTTTTGACTCCTACTTCTTTAATCCTTTACGCAAAGGGCTAAAACTTACGAAATAACCTATTTCCGTGCTCTTTAACATTTTAGGACCAGTCCCGTATTTTTAGGCCAAAAGATAAGAAAGTCTTGGTTTTTGGCCTTAAGCTCCCAGTAGGTAGACAAGACACGGGATTGGTTGGTATGGCTGGAAAGAGGACTCAAAAATAAACATTTTTGCTCTTAGAACCTTTGCGCTATCTCCAGTGGTTAAGTCAGTATAAGCAAAAAACTGTTTTTAGGGTCAAAAAATGGCCATTTTCGAGGAAATCAGTTTTTTCAAAATTACTGCCATATGTTTAGGACCAAATTGGCTTAATTATACTCAATCGATACATCGTCTAAATGCACATTTTATGAATGCCTATTAGCCGGACTTTATTGCTTTCAGCTAGAGATTTGGCCGAAAAACCATTTTGGCAAAACTGCGATTATTTTGTTTCGAACATCGATTTCTCATAAACTACTCGACGGATTCCGGAGATTTTTGGCAGAATCGAAATTCGCACTTCTGCGGAGGGACGTTTTTCTTGGTTTAGGCTAAAACATGTTGAGTAGCAAGAAAACTCAATGCGAAGTTGCGAAATTTCGTGTTACTGTTCATTTGGTCGATTTTCTCGACCGTTAAGACCTGCTGAGCCAAATCCAAAAAAAACGTCCCTCGGCCCGTATGTCCTTCATATCGTGGCACAAAAAGAACTTTTGGCCGATTCTTCAGTTTTGAGAAATCGATGTTCAAAACCTTTTGGTCTATATTCATCCTGTTAGATGTCAGCTTGTCAGAAAATTTCTTCTATTTTTTGCTAATTTTACCAGTTCTGTAAGCTCATTTGAATGTACAGATAATAAGCTTTAAAACGATGTATAAAGCTCTTTGCAACTCCCAAAATTGCGAAAGTTATAGCGTTTCAAAAAAATCACCACAAAAGCACTGCACAAAAGGATACCACCACCTTAAGACTGAAATCAAACTAGTTTTAATAGGATCGGGTTGAACCCTAGTTGCTTTAGCAAAGGATTGAAAATGGGATCGAGATTTCGGTCGAAAATTAGGTAGAAACTCTGGATCCGGATTAAGTTGATCCTGATCCAAAAATGTTTGATTAAAACCGGATTAAACCAATCCAAACATTCTGGGATTGAATCCTAAAATCAGTTAAATCCGGATCCAACTCAACCCCATATTGATAGGATCAGCCCCAGGTTTTAGACCTTTGATCCTGATCCTGGACCTGGTCCTGAAAAGTGGTCCTGGTCCTGATCCTGGTCCTGCTCCTGCTCTTAGACTCCACCGAGTTTTTCAACGTGAAAATTTGATTGAAACTATCTACTAGAAGTTAAACAATTTATAAATAGACATTAATTGTTCAGCTTAAAAGTCAACTGCTAAATTTTAGAATTTACTGTCAACACTGGCGCAAAACTTAAAAAACGTAAAACCCAAAGCCCAATCCCAAATCAAGACGCAGTGCACAATTGATAAGCAAAAAATGACAGAATTTTCTCATTACTGTAGATATATACAAACACACAAAAAACCTACACACATAACACCCTCACACATTTTCCCATGCCTCTCTTAATCTGCTGCCTATTTCGCCTGAATCAAAATGTGAATCAAAATAAATCAAAAATAACGATTCCACCGAAATATTTTTGATTTGATGCAGTTCGATTTTGCCATGAAAAGAGTAGCAGGGATTCGATTCAGTTCGATTTTCTGCACTGCAGATTCGATTCGATTCGATGCATCAAAAATCAAAAGTCGCATCAAAAGTGTTTTGATTAGATTCGAATCAAAAATCAAAAACAACAGTAATAACCAGTCATGATCGTAAGCACTTGACTAAAAATGATGCTCTTCAGTACAAGCTTTCTTTTATTTAAAACCAATATAAACTGTCATCAAACTAATTTTAGATGAGCTTGAATTCTCCATTTCTTATTTATCTAATCACTAATAGTGTTATAGCTCAGAGTATACTCATAAATATTAAATGTTTGAAGGACAAATTGTAAAAGTAAGGCAAAAAGCACACAATTCTAGATTGATTATTAAAATATTTGCTCTAATATGCCTCACTGCCTGCCTATCGATAATGCATGAATTCAAAAAATGGACAAGAGTGTGACAGACAACACCTCCATCAACTTAACACTTTTTTGAGTCAAGGCTAAAACCAATTAAGTTAAACTAACGGTGAGTTTGTTCTAACGACTGCATGAGCCACGTTCTATTTTAATTGAGACAGCGGTAATTAGTTAACAATCTTTAAAGAATTTGTGAAACTACTAAGTTGGGATGTGTACAGTCACAGGTGGACAAGGGGGGAGGGAAATTTCCGAAGTCGTCCGGGAAGTCGTCCACAAGGGTTCGCAAAATTGCTCCCACATGGGGTAAGAACATTGGCCACATGGGGTAAGAAAATTGCCCAAAAAAGGTTTTACGACTAAAATTTCCAAAACTTTTCCGGCTTCGCCGGACTTAAAATCTCTACTTTTTTGATAAAACACGTCCGAAAAACGCGTTTTTGCTAAAGAATAGCTGTTTTTTGTTAAAATTTGCAAGAATCGCTTAAAATCGCCTTCAAAAGCACAAGAAAAATCGCTCTCACAAGGGGTACCTAAATTTGCTTCCACAAGGGTCAGTGAAATTTGACCTCCCGTTCAGGTATTTGTACAGTCCCACTTTTGAGTCACGGTCTTTGCCATTGTTTGCGGTCCAAATTGTAACAAATGAGACACGCACTAATAAGCTTGTGTAAAGCCACATTTTTAGATATTTTAGAATTAATTTAAAATTTTGGCTCCTTGGACGTTCATTGCTTCGAATAGCCATGTGTTGTCGGGTACTCTCAGCTCGCTTAAGCTTAGCTCTAATGTCCGTTTGCTTTAACTAACGTTTGCTCAAGAAGTGGGGAGGCTAAATTGAGGTCAGGTCAGCTAAAGTGCTGTCAGTGGAAATAGCAACAAATTAGTAAATGACACCCAATGACACACAATTCACAAAGGTCAAAACAAACACACTTAAAACAATTGGTTTGCGTTTTCGACTTTAACACGTATGGATACGGCAAGTATAAGTTTATGAGCTTGCTACTGTGTAGCATTCGTGCTGTGAATTCGGAATCCGAACGAATTCTAAACCTTACGTAATGGGATGTATCAGTGTGCTGTTTTTAATTTAGTAAATGGATGGCACAACCGGTTCGCGAAAATCTCCTCGGAATCCCATGGAAACCAAACTGTTTAGTAAATGGAATACTTCATCACTAATAACCCTATTGAACTTTCTGCTGTGGCCAATAATTTATGTTATTCTTTTAACCATTGGACTATTCTCCATCAGAGAAATTATGTCGGCTGCTTTCAATGAAGAAAAACGAGTAGAAGTTAAGACAGAGCTAAAGGAGCGCCTTCAACTGCCAAGCCTGATACTGTGCCCATTTTATCGGTAACGCTTATGACATGTTAATAAATTAAGAAAGAAAGAACGAAATATGTAAATTTTATAGTAAACGTTATGGTGCTGTCAGTGATACACCCTTCAGATTTACAAACAGGCACAATACAGCTAGGTACGGAACCATGACCCTCCATAAGACTTGATTTCCTTGTAAATATATTATTTCTAAAATTAAGATAAAGTATATACAAAAACTTAAGGTTGGTAATGGGGTGGAGCTCCTGATATCCCACTTTTTACCTACTGAGGCAAGGACAGCTTACTATGTAAAACTCAGTCACAAAATGCCAGTTTCAGAATTTTTGAAATTTACAGACATAAGTAATTAGTATGCGCCAATACGTTTGAATACAAATGCTTTGTTAATCAATCTTGTGACTTTGGAAAACGCTTTTCGTGTTAATTAGAGATCGAATTTGAAAAACTCTTAAACAAGTTGCTATGGGTGGAAAGTGAGGTATAGAATGTTTCACACAAATTTGATTACAGGTGCATTAGCCGAGATATTTTAACGTCGGGGAGATTCCCGAAAAATAAAATTCAGTGCGGTCTACTGTCAAAAGAGCAAAAAATTAAGTTATCTTACTGATTTTTAGGAAAATGCTTGAAGAACCGCTAATGTCTTTGTCAAGAGTCAGCAATTCACAGAAATGTGCAATTTTTCAACTTTATGCACATTTAATTAAATGTAAACACGTTGAAAATAAAAGCAATAAGGTAAATAAAATGTTTTTAAATGATTTACAACGTGTTTATGATGTTAAGTTTTTCAAATTGTCTAGAAAGTCGGTTGAACTTTTGACACATGTTTCGAGACAAATTTCCAACTTTCGAGACAAATTTCTCAACTTTCCATGTGACCCTCTGCACTGTAGTGAGATACAAAGTGGCATATTCATAAATATGGATACTGTGCAGTTGGTTAGCGGACTGATGAGGTCAAACTGGGATTTGTCGAAGTATAAACTTGAGAGGGAACAGCAAGAAAATAAGCTAAACTAATTTCTTATTACTTCCACAATGCATATTTATCAAACATTCCCGAAATTGGCACTATAAAGATAGGCCTCTCTGAGCACAATCTTTACATACACACAAGATTACATCGAATTAGCAAACACGAAGCAGGCCCATATGTTGATATTAAGTTTAACATTAAACTGAGACAATGCTATTGAGAGGTATAATATTCGTTTACTTGTCGACTAGCTTTCATCAATATCCACGCTTTTCTCTGATATAAAACATAAATTAAAATCCGGATAACAAGCAATATTTTTGGCAAAAGGCTTATGTTACCTTAATAGAAACATTTTTATAAATTGTAGACCTCAACTGCGCAGTAGTGTAGCTTTTATGCAAGGACTTTTCTGACTATGATAAAATATCTGAAGCAGAGAAATCTTTGAGTAAAATAGACCAAAACATGTAATCCTGTGAAATTTAACTATGCATGATGAACATGAAATCTTATAAATGCCATCGTTCTCTCAGGTGTCTGGGCTATGATGTATTTCCCATTCTTTTAACGGCCTTTCGAGTAGTTAGTTCAAAACCAAGCTCGTTTTTGCTTGCAGCCAGTTGTAAAGAAACAAAGAATTAAGAACTTAAGAGCAGATCATTTCCGGTTTTGATTAGTAAGAAAATAAATCAGAAGCGCAGGTTTAACACATTTACGTAATTTGCGTGTGCAAGCAGTTTCTCTAAAATTTCTGCGTACAAATCATATATTCCCTATCTTAAAGCACAGAACGTGTGTATTAATGTAAAATCCTATATTCTACGTGGAGTCTGCGTGCAAAACGATGGACTGAGCAAACATAAGCGCTGAGGCGCAGCAGGAAAAATTGGTCGAATTTCTTGACATAATCGGCGTGGTAGAAAAAGCGTCCATGAACGATATTAGTGGCCGCCATTTCTGCTCTGTTAATACACACTCTAGTTGACCTTAAGAAACCTAGTATGTTAGTAAGTAAGAAACCTAATATGTTCACACAGATCTTGCTTATCTTACCAGACTAATGTTAACAACTTAACTCACGTTAGCTTCTAAATGAAAAAGTCAGTTTCGAGCAGATCCTGCATGATTATCATTACATCAAGTATTATTCTAATAAAAAGTGTAAAGTTATCGCACCAAATTGCAGCAACGCCTTGTTGAAAACTTGAAGCTCGTATTTTTAGATTCAGCTCGGAACGAATGGCTGATCTGAAAAAGAGTGTGTATGCCGACTACGATTTGACTGAAACTGACGCAAACTTGGTCGTTGCAAGTCAGTTCATGCCTATGAATATGTTTCCGTATCTTGAGATTACTACTTTGTCAACCAGTGAAATAATAGTAGGAGGAATGGCTACGCTTAACGCTGAGCTGCTATTGAGCGAGAAAGAACTGACGTTTCTGGATTTTATGAAATCTATTGCATTTACATGCTCTGACCTTGTTACAAAGTGCTTGAAGAATGGACGATTATCTAGCAGCGATCAGTGTTGCCAAAACTCCACTTACTACGTTACAGCTGCATCAGCATGTCCTGTTGTACCAAGTCCTATTCAAAGTCATGTTGGTCTAGAGTCAGGTGAGGAAACAGTTTCTCTGTGAAGTTTTTCCCATTGTTATGTTTATGCAGTGTTCGGTATGAGTTCCAGTAAAGTATATCAATAGACGAGCCTACAGTGCAATCGAAATATTAAAAAGGAATTTTAGGAAATGAAAAGGCTATCTTGACTGAACCAATAAATGGATTTGGGGACTTTAGGTTGTATTATACTCCAGTACCTAAGGAAAAACAAAAGTAAGGGAGATTACAGTCTAGGATAAGGTCTACTGGGGCCAGGGTTCTATTTGCGTCAAGGGCTACAAACCTCAGGTAGGAGAAAATCTGCGGTCGATCCAATTCAGACGGACCGGATGAGTTTAAAACATCTCATCATAATGAGTCTCATCATAAAAACAAACCATCGTCTGGCTGGATGGCTTGAATCTTTGGTGCCACTTTAAATACAGTAACCAGATTTGAGCATACTCCAATCTAAAAATTCCAAAACAATGAAACCATAGCTTGAAACAGATAGCATGGCACAGAAGTATACTCACTAAGCTGTCAAAAGGTGGACTTTGTAGCCACCAGACTTGTGCTGGAAGCCGAACTGCCAAAAAATTGTAGATTGTGCCATTTAATTATTTTATTGAGAGACGGTTAGGTTCACTAGGCACCTTCCGATATTGCATACCTAAAATATCTACTTCGAACTGTCAAAATTTATCTAATTCACTTAATCTAATCTAATTGGCTATGTAATCCAATTTGTGTAGTTTAATATAGACAACACATTTTACTTTCGGAAGATTCACAAAGGACGGGCAATCATCAACGATTTAGAACAACAATCTATTGAAGAAATAGTTCGCTGACTACATTGTAGTTTTTATCTTCCAGGTCTTATTGTCGAAAGCAGAATACCAATGTATCCTTTGGCGCACAAACATATGCTGGAAAACGATGGATTAACAGTAACACTGATGCATCCGTCTGGAGTGATTACAACGGAAACGGTTCATATCTTGCCTAATGTTTATGCTACAATATCTTTAGAAAGTCATACTATACGAAGAATCAAGGGCAGAAAGAATCTTTGCGAAGACACGCGTCATGGTAGCCAACAAGAATGCTTTGCCTTGTGTCTTGTTGAAACTTGTAACGCCATAGCATCAGCTCAGTCAGAATACTGCAAACACTGTTCAGTTGTGTATGCCGCAAACATTACTGGTACTACAAACACAAAGTGTTCAATTTCTGAAACCGCAACCTGTCTTGGTTACTGTGTTGGTAGTCAACAATATAGCTCAGTTTCGGGGGTCTGCGGACAGACTTGTCGGCAGACTTGTGTTGAACATTTCTACGGAAAGGTCACTTCCTTTTCCAGGTAAAGAGATATTTACAAAACCAGCTGATATTTTGCTTTCCATTAAACCGATTAATTATATTGAAGAATATTATTTTTCCGGTGACAAAATGCTGCAGTTTTGCAATTGTATTTTCTGAAATGTTTAAACTAGTAAAGGGAAATGGACTGTTGTTTCGCCAATGTTTTCAGGAAAATAATTTGATGATAATGATTTAGATTGCGACCATTTACGGGTTCTGCACCAAACAGGACCAGAATTCACTTGAAATACCGGCTATTGCGTCTGACGACTACAACAGAATTTCTGAAGTTTGACCTCACATCAGCAACTTCAGCTATCGGGGGAATGATTGGAGTTTGGGTATGTTTGACTCCGACCTTTTAACTGATTTATAAGGCACACATTAGGAATGGCAAAACCAAAATGAGGCCTACAAATTGAGTCATTCGGCACTGTTGAAACATGTCCAGATGGACCACAAAGCACTCAAATACAGCAGCTTAGGCATCATAAGTAGCATTTGGCCAAATTTGGTGTCAATGAATCGGCCGATGAACTGTTAATGCTTTAAGATACACTCAACCAAAGCAGAAATCTAAACTTTTATTAAATGACAAAATTGAAATGAAAATTGAACTTTGTTGTGTTGAAAATTGAAGGGTGTTTTCTCTTTTTCTCCGTCCTTCCTGGCATGTATATCTGGTCTTCTGTATGCACGTACGTATACGTGTCATAGGCCCAAGATGTTATTAATGTTTTTCGATCAGTTCTCTAGTTAAAATAGACTAGAGAACTAGAGGATGCTAGTAGCGTGTTAGCAAGGCACGGCAAAAGTTTTATGGAACACTATTAATCTGCTAGTTTTCAAACTAGCGAGAACTACCAGGGTTTTATGGTACACTTGAGGCACTAGACTCGACAACTAGCATGAGGCTAGCTGTCAATTCTTGTACACTCAAAGTTTCATGGAACTGGCTCCTGGAAAGATAGATCGTGTATGTCGGAGATGCTGACAAAACATGTTTTCCAGACTTGTTGCAAAGAGGAGTCATGGTTGTAGTCAGTTGGGAGTTTACGTTTGCCGTGTTTAGTCACTTTTAATTCTGGGCTTCCTTTTTTCCTCCAAATTTCGAATCTGACAAATTTCAGCTTTGGTTTGCTTTCTTTTTCATTATACAACTATTTAACGCCTAAGACTTTAAACTCCACCTTTTTGTTTCCCTTTATTAACTTCTAACACTATCCCGTCTCCCCTCCGTCACTAGCGGGGTCGCCCCGCTTCTACCATTTATCTCAACCCTTTTAGTTGTATGTAGTGTCTTGCGTTCAGTGGGTCGCTTCAGTCCTGTAATTTGCCAGTGGATTGCCATTGTTGTTAATTTATTAATTTTCTTGTTAACCGTAACCCGTCTCTTTTTTATTAAATCCACTGTTATCGTTAACTTTTATTTCTGTTTAATACTTCTTTAAATTTAGTTAGCTAGACAGAATTCTGGATTATTCTGAGGTAGTCTTGCATAATTTTGTGTCCCCATCCTCTTCCTTTTAGTTGGCGTCTCCCAAAATCCAAGTCCATCCCCTGGCGAGGTGCAAGCCCTATTTGAGCAGTCTAGACTAAATATCTCCAATCGTAGTCCTAGGGTTTGCCTTCATTGCGCCAGTACTAGTAGTGGGTTGGAGTCTATGGCTTAATTCCCGGCTCAACAATTACACGAATGTGCAACGGCTATAATAGAAACCGCATTTCAGTACAACTTTATTTATATTATAATCATGACACATGAAAATGTAATCAATTAGGATAAGATCATTATGCAATTTCACAGTTGGATCGCAATGGTACTATCATATCACCATTATAACAGCTGAGTATACCAAATGATAAGATAGCTACAACTTAAAAACTAAGCATGTAAACTGGTTCTGATAAACAACCGTTATTGTGTGTATATGTGTATATTGATTTTCAGGTTGGAGATTCTTTTCTCGGCATATCTGTTTGGCTGATTAGGAGAATTTGGGCAACAGTTCATCGACTAGATGGATGGATTCAGAAAAGACACGCACAAAGATGAGTGAAACCCAAGCTCATCGCAGAATAACTTAAGAACAAAGTTAGATCATACAACAATTACATACAATGCATGTATTTTTGGTATTTCTAGAATATTATGTGCACGCATCAAGTTTAACTGCAAAATTTAGAACTAACTTTACAGATGCTGATCGTAGGCCTTGTATTCTTGTCCTATTATTTTTCCAGACAACAATTTTATTTTTTCACACAATAGTCTTAAAAAGAGTTTCGAAATTAGTAACTACTATACTGTTTACATAATTTGATTAACAAGTAGCTGTACAGAATAATATGATGCATTAACTGTTTACTGCGCTTACACCATTTCCAGAAATTATGTGATGGATTGAGTTTTTATATGTTAATTTACGAAAAGTTATTAGTAGAAACATCAAGTATACCCCAAAAAGCGGCAATACTCCGCTGTTGAGCTATTAATATTAATGTGTCGTAAATATAATTTTCGGGTTCGAAATTCTCAATTTATTTAGTCCGCACGCTATTCCCGAGCAAAGTTTAATTTAATACAGGTTCAACAGACTGTACGTCACAGAATGTCTTCAAATTTTGTGCCGGAGGAAAGTAGATCCTACTTTAACCTAACGTCCAAAATTTAGGTGGCCCAAAACTTTTGTAAGGTATTCACGCTCACAGACCACGTTATAACCGGCTCAAATAAAGTTCAGAACTTTTTTTGGGCTAACCTTCTTTTGACATATTTAACATCTGTATTAAATGGTTGTATGTCTTCTTTTCAACTTTCTTTATAAAATTAAAAACACATATGAACTGGGAATCGTATTGGGAAGCGTCCCAACCACTACACCGTTTCAACCTCTGGTATAAAGATTTCTCAGGCGATTCGCAATACCAGCTTGCGCTAAGTCAATTTCAGAATTAACTGGGCCAAGATTAATTGTTAATTAAATAACGATCGTGACTAATCAAAATATTAGTTGTATCCAATTTAAATGTCATGTATGCATAATACTGAATTTCGTTTGTGAACGTTTGCGGTTGCGGAGTATTTGAGTTACATATAGCGGCAGGGCGTATTGCTTAATTTGAGATGATCTTTGCCATAAAACTCAATGAAGCTTCAGGAACAAATTTCGATGCAATTTTCTGAAAGCTGACACCGTTACTTACATTCAGCAAAGCCGAGGATATACTCCGCTACAGCTATTCCGTCGCAGAAAGGGATGGGAAACACATCCCGGTTCCGAAGATACACATTAAAATTTAAGTTACCGACAGAATACCGTTGGCGTCAGCTCGACTGCTCAACGTTCTAATGACCTCTACTAATCCTGTATAAATATTGTAATCAGCCTACTCGAAGTATTAATTGAAACTTGTAGCCTGTCTACTTTCTATCGTCCTAAAAGGAAAAATGCTTTTATGGTGGATTTATCTGCATATATGCTGTGTACTATCGAAAAGATGTCAATGTTTAGTAAAAGTATAAAGATGTTCAAGCTTGCAAACTTTGATCGTAGCTACTCAAAACCACAAACATAAGCAAGCTCCTCGGCGACTTCTTTCGAATAGGGGTTCAAATTTCATGTCTCAGCTGTTGGCTGATGTTCTTGCTCTTTGTGAGACCACAAGGTGTCCACGACTCGCTATCATCCTCAGTGCGATGGCCTTGTCGAGTGATTTCATAGACCCCTTCACTCAACGTTAAAATTCTATGTCAAGTCAATACTGACAATACTGACTGGGATGTGTATCTGCGTCTGGTAATGATTGCCTACCGGAGCACACTACAATAAAGTACGGGGAAAAGGCACTTTACGATGATTTATGACAGACTTTCCGCTCTAGATGCTAGGCTTACTTTGCCTCGACACGAATATATCGATGAACCCACTTTTCTCTTGAGCTCGACATTGCACTGCAAACCGCGCAGGCCACAGCAGATAACCACCTGGAAACAGCTCGCAAAAAACTGACAAAGAACAACAGACAGACAACTGAAAAAGAACTGACATTATAGCACGTAAACCCTGTTTTGAACTAGGTGATGTGGTAATGTGGTATGTTAGCCAGCAGAAAACGATGGCACTGAGGTGGATTTTACATAATCACCAAATTTGGTTATATAAGTGACATTTTGCAACCTCTTCACGCTCTTCCGCTGCCCTGAAAGTGGTACATGTTATAGCTTAAAGCACTACAAATTGCCGTATCTCCCTCCTCTGCAAGTGGCTGAGCAAACAATACTTGACTCAGCAACCGCTGATGATACAACTGCTACTTTGCAAGCAGAACTTCTTCAGAACCAAGTGTCTACTGTTGACACTGGCGAAAAAGGCTCTGATCCCTTCCTCGAATGACTGATCGTCCGTCCACGCCGCAACAGGCGATGACCTGATTTTGTCTTTGCTTTCGGCCACTTTCATGAACTTTTCTATTAGCTTCTGTACTATTAGCACCAATCCCTGTTAACTTCCTTTCCAGACTAAGTGAACAATAAATATGTGAAAAGATAACTGAAGATAAAATTTTGGTCGCCAGCTTGAATTCCTCTCCTCTATTGTACTTTAGTTCGTTTTCAGTCTACATACTATGGATTTCTTTTCGCATCCAATTTCAAAGTTCACACTATATAATTTAATGTATATTTCATGCTGACTGCTTAAATACCCTGCAACAACGTACTTTTATGTATCATAATACTAATTTGATTAGAAATAATATGCATCAATTGTACAGTGTAAAGCAAATGTTCAAGGTTAGTGATCAGTTACTATGAACAACTTTTATGTTCACGTTAGCACACTTCGCCCTGATCCTGAGGAACCGCGACATCCCACTCTAATTGAAAGTTTAAATCCAGATGAAAGCCGGAACAAAACGAAATTCTGCACTGAACCACAAGGATTCACAGTGAAAATAAGGCACAAAGGAAATGACTCCATTTGCTAGTGAGGTAGTGCTGGGACCGGTTCCAAAAGAACCAGTAGAACCGGTAGGATTTTTAGAACCGGAACCGGAACCAGTGGCTTTTGGAACCGGACCGGTTCTAATGTAAATTTTGGCTGTTTGAAACTAAAATCAATTTTCTAAAATTTTAAAACCTTGTTAGGAGTTTGAATTTAGGAATTTGAATTTAGCATTTGGAATTTAAACTTCATTTTGTAAATTCTATTTAGATTAAAATCTTAAAAAATTAAAAGTCTCAGAACTTTTCTCGGAAGATTAAAGTTTGTCTCAAAAGTTTGAAAAACTTTCGAGACATTTCATCAAACTTTCGAGACATTTTGTCAAACTTCCGAGAAAGTTTGTCAAACTTTCGAGTCAAACTTGCGAGACAATCGTTAACTTTCTGAGACATTTTCTGAGACAAATCTGAAACTTTCGATACAAAATGTCTTACTTTCTGAGAAACCTTCTGCACTTCCCATGACTTATAATGCGACATACCCATAACATAGTTTTAAATTCATTTCAACCATTTTTACATTTTGAGCCATTCATGCACATTGGAAAAGTCCATATTTGTTTAAATGCCTTAACTCTCAGTTCAGCTGAATTCTTGTCGTCTGCGCTTAGATTTTGTGCTATCCTCCCATCTTTGCTTCCCTCTGTCGTGTGCACAATGGCTCAACTGGGAATGCAATGTATTTACGTACAGTATGGTGGAAATGCCCTACTGTCACAGTTATTTCATACTTAAAAAGATTTCCCAATGTTCCAACAATAAGAAACCTTAGTTTAAGTACCTCGTTTTTGCTAAAAATCCCCTGTTAGTTCATAATTTCTGTTTGAAGTTGTCAATTTTGTGTAACAGTCACCGTTTGTCAATATGTGCACGAAAATAGAGTATCTATTTCCATTTTTAATTGCTATCAAAATTCTCTTTCAATACCTCTCTTAAATTTGATTGGCAGGGCCAGGTCATCAGTGATCGCGTGATTGGGTGTTTTTTCCTTATTGCAAAACGTCCAGTCAGTCGGGTTGGATTTTCATGCTTATCGGTGGGCATTTAAGTTTCTCTTTATTTCCTAACTTGCTGCGCTCATTTTTAGTTGTCTTGCTGAAACCCCTAACGCTATCGAACTCCGGGTTAGGAAAGTAGTTTGCTTGCTAGCCTGACGATAGATAGGAGGGGGTTCCCGCCTGATTTATTTGAATGGGGGCTTAGATCGCTTGCTTCATATTTGCCATTTATGACTAACATGCTCATTTCTATTGCAATATCCTGGATCCAAATATTCTGTAACTGTGTGTAAATCTTTGTTGTACCCTTTCTAACCCACCTCTTCTATAGCCAGTAAATTTTATCAACGGCCACTTGGCCTTATGTATTGACGTAGATCTGTATTATTTCGGTACGGTCCACCTAGGGAATGATTTGAGGTTGACTCTGGCCTTTAGGGGATGAACTAGGTGTCATATTAGCTTGCCTGACCTTTGGCGATGCTTGTCATTAAGCTGAACTTAAACTGTCTCCAGTCTAGGTCGCGTATCCAGCTTCGCGCACAGCACTCCAGTAAAGTAATTGGCAGTCCCAATAAGGCCATGGGACCAAAACTTTACACTTACTGTTCCCATGTTACGATTTTCTCCATTTCTACCGAAGTGTCGATGCTCCCAAATAATGGTGATCATTGCGAGCACTGCGGATCCCCCATTCATTATGGATTCTCACGGGCATAGGATAACGTGGGGGTGGGGAATGGGGGGTGCAGATCCCGCCAGACCGACAAAAAACGGGTAGACCCCCTCAACGGAAAGAAAAAAGGGCGGACCCTCTCGTCCAGAAAGGAAACCAGGGTCGACCCCTCAACGATTTTAAAAATTGCTAACTTTTTTATCAAATTTTAGCGATTTTAAAAAATCTTTCTTGAAAATAGCTAAAAATTGTCATTTTTTACTAATTTTCGGTCGAAAACGTTAAAAACTCGCAATTTTTACTTATCTCGGGGCAGACCCCTTAAAAGTTTGGAATTTTTCAGGGATAGACCGCTCGCCGAGGTCGGGGTAGACCCACCACAGAATTAGACCCTGTGTTAATGTATGCTCACGGGGACCGACACTTTGCCTTCAACAGGTTATTATGTTGCGCCGGTTTGACTTGGTCTACGAGCTCTACGTCCATCTGTTTTTGCCCGTGGCGTATTTGTTTACAGTCGGCACTCCCATCTTTTGCTTTTGGGCAGCTCCTCCCACCTGACAGCCGCCAGCAACCATGGGAAGAGGATCCTATCCCTGCCGCCCTCCAGAGCTTTTATTACATCATCTTCCCACAAGATCCGATTTCTCTGCACCGAAGATTCGTTCCAGTAGTCCACCTGGCACCAGTGAAAACGGCTAGAGTAGAGACTCGCAGTAACCCAGTAACTAGTAACTAGTAACCCAGTTGCAGATGATAATCCTCCTTTAATGACTGCTTCCTTGACAGCAGCTACGCAGTCCATAGCGGCTGGTCAGGCAGAGACTGAAGCCTACTCGTCCCAAAATGTTGGTCTTCCGTCTTCCAGTCCCTCCGTTATGGAGTTGAATTCCTTTGAGCGGGTTTTAGTCCGAACGCGGGCTCTGCCGCCCTTGTGTCGGTTGGGACCCTTGGACTCTGATTTCAGGGACATAGTCCCGCGACATAACCCCACTATAGCCCAGCGCTCTTTCGGATAGCTCACACCTTTGGAACGATGCTGTTTCTTCAGTATCTTTTCCGGAAGCCGAACCTGTTCACCCTTCCCCATCGCCCTATGTCGGATCTAGAAAACCCCCTATAGATGATCCCTGCCCAGGGTGAGGAGCCAAAAAATTCCCTGTTTCTGCTTCCGCTGTGGCACTTGTGGACGCTCCAGAGAAGAACACTCCCTCAATCGGGTGCCTTTCTGCACATCCCTTTAGAAGCGAGTACGCTTATTCCAGATTTTCGGCAACTGAACACCCGTTCTAACGTGGACACTATTGAACATAACCTTAAAGCCTCAGTGAAGCGCTAAACTCTCGTGTAAAGACAGTAGGTACCACAAACAATATGTCAATTTCTGTGGCCTCTGACCGTGATCGCCTCACTAACGCTTTCTATTTGTGTCGAACCTCTGCGAGCTCCGAGACCAAATTGACTTTTTCCTTCATATTCTGTCGGGACATGCTTTGTATTTGCGCAAGCATATGTTCAGATTCTCGCGTTGAAAAGTTAATGGAGGTTGCTTACATTTTTGTGGTTGGAGACTCCCTGCCAAGGGTTTGCTGGCCCATTCTGAAGCCATTGACCGTCGACAGTTGCCGGCTACGGTACAACGCGGGGTCAATCTGACGAAACAGTTGGCACCTCCACCAGCAATGGCAACCTTTCCTGATGGTGGTGATATCCCGTTAGATTCCAAGTCCTTATGGGTCCCAAAACTGCCACAACCTAGGCCTCCCCAACAAAAGAGGCTACACCTCCTGGAATATCAACCCCGGGCTCCCTCTGGGACGTCCCTTTTCCTCCCACTGTTGCAGTACCAACATTGGACGGTTTCCGCTACTTTTAGTTTTTACCGCATGCAACATCATCGTACCAAGTATTGCTCACTCCGCTCCTTCAGGTATCCTGTTCAAGACCTCTCCCGCCCATAACACTCAAAATTTCAGTTCATCTCAAAACCCAACCAAAATTTGGGGGGACAGGGTAGTCAAGAGATGAAATAATATATGGACATACCCAAATGAAGGTTGCCTTTTGGTAAAAAACAGCAACCCAAAAACTTAGTCGGCAATTCAAGACGTTAGAGCTCAGATGTCATTCGTTCGATATCTACCACAATCATGAACTCCATAAGTAAAGTATCATAGTGAACCAGGGAGTTGTAGCTCTTGCTGCAGGTCCGCATGAAAGATTGCCTTTTAATATATACTGCAATCCAGCAATAGCCGTTAGAACCTTCAGCTTAAAATCTTTTCAGGTGAGGTTTGGCTGTAAATTTGTCCTGAAGACAAATTTCCTATTTTAGTAAAATTTATCAACAATTAATCGCATTTGCATTTACGAACAAATGATATAAGAGCATATGAAATGTGAAACGATGAAACATGAGTAAATGCTAGGGGATCATATTTTTGTATTGCGCTATTTTCTGGTTTCTAGTGAACATAGTGCCTGCAATACATTAGAAGGACTATTCTTTTAACCCTAATAGTCAACTTGTCTTTTAAACCGTACCACTCCGAAAATCTAACCCGTATCATTATTCCTATTAGTACCTATTCCCTACTTCCAACACCTAGTCGGGCTATATCCGCTATTAGCTCAACTCGCTCATACATTTTCCAAGCACCGCGAGTACAGCTCGAAACATTCCAATTTTGTTGTAATTCGAGCAGAAAAGCTTGAAACATTCTCACTCGTAAATGTTATGGAACATTTCCCACACTTCATCCTCCTAATTGACATTTCCAGAAACCTGTGGTAGTGGACTTGGAGTTATCACCACCATTCCCAGAGGACATTACAGTTTTTGGATCTGGTGTCACCGACTCAGCTAGTTGATTTGGATGAGCTGCCTTTACCACTGAGATCCCTCTTTATCGTGATAGCCCTACACTGGTAACCATCCGAGAACCTTGCTACAACATTCCAGGTTCAAGCTATGTCAGGCGATTCATCAACGTGTGATCTCGGTCCACAGATGTCAACCAGATTGTACTCTAAGCGGTTGCAACCAATTTTGTAGGCAAGCCCCCAACATTAGCTTTAAGTGTGTCACTTGAATGCTGCACACAAGATCCCAAGTGCTCTTGGTATGTGTCCCTTTACTAGCTGTGAACATCGTGCCGTTGTATACGAGGCTGAGGGACGTTTTACGCATTTATTTCACTGCATCTAAATAACATTTGTTGTAGTAATGGAAGTAATTCAGATGATGGTTTGGATTTTGTAGGCAGTTAACATTCAAAATTAGGATTAAGATTTTTAAAAACTTGCGATCAGTGACAGTTTGAGATTAAAAGCTCAGTGATCAATGACAATTTTCAGTTGTTTACTAATGACATAAAATATTCAGAGAAATGATATAGGAATATATTCAACGTTAATCAACTATGAAACAGACTGAAGCTGCTTTCTGGACCGCGTCAGGCTTTGCCAACACTTCCTTCGAAGTAAGAACACGGTCGTAGTTAGCCTAGACTCTGTGTCAGTGAGAAAGAATGTTTTGTGGTCCTGTGCAGTACTGATATAATTAATTTGACAGTAATGTGGATATCGGTATTCTCCCCTATCCTAAAGCTTCATGAGTACGCGAGTTAGTTCCTCCCGCCCAGCTATTTTTCAACCAGGTGCCCCAGCTTCACGAAATTGCGGCAGATGTAGTATTGGAAGGTGCCCGAATATTTGAAACCATCTGATTAGCCTTCACTTTGAAAACTATTGTTATGTATCAGAAAGTCAGCTTCGATCGCATGAAGCTGCTAATCTAATGATGCTGCTAAAGCTACTGGGGCTAAATTCAGAGAGCACCAAGATGTTCGTAAACTACCAAGCACAACTATAAAAACAGTTCACAGAACTGTTCGAAGCACCAAGAGTATGACCTACAAATCGCGGTTGCGGGTTTTATACTGGAATTCCCAGCAACAGCAGGAGGAAAGCCAAGTGCATCATTCGGTTATGCAAAAGAACAAACAGCAGTTGACTCAACGAGTAAGTTCGCTTTAGTATTGTCCCGATAAGACCTCAAACGTTTTGATAGAATTCATTTCGATTTTGTTTTTTGAAAAATGAACAAATTCGATTCAGTTCAATTTTCTACTCCCAAAAATTGAATTGATTGAATTCAGTTAAATTTTTCAATTTGAAAGGTTTTTGATTTCGATGATGCAGTTTTTGCCAAAGTTAAATATTGGTGCGACTTTTGATTTTTCCAGTTTGCATTCCTCCCTACTAATTCAAAATGTCCCAGTTACCAGCTGCTGCAGCTGTGAACATTAAATCTAGTTCGACTTCATGCTTTACAGCAACACAGTTTCGCTTCCCTATTACTAATT